>JAOTQR010000092.1:1618967-1657728 GCA_025774065.1 Solanum ossicruentum | reverse complement strand
TATCAGTGCATTAAATAAGTATTTACATAAGATAAGTCTTCTAATTTAAAGAATAGTAAAAATATTATTTGAATAATATTCAATCTAAAATTAAATTTTAAATTAAAAATTAATTAATATTTTGGAAAGAAAGAGAGAGAAAGAATATTAAAGAGAAATAGAAGAGAAATGTTGTCTTTCTCTTTGCTATTTTTGATAATAAAAATATAATTATATTGGTAAGAGTTAAAATCATGTTAAAATTCATAATGCAGATTAAAAAATATATTATTTATGTAAATGATTCTATTTTTTATTACTTATTAAATTTTGTTAATTGAGTACGAAATATATATTTTAGTATGCATTTTTAAATATTTTAGATGATTCATATTTAATAAGAGTAATTTAATAATTATCATTTATTGTTTCTTAACTTTCGTACTAAATCAATAGTGATTAATTATTGTTGAACAAAGAAAGTAATTGAATTCTTATACGCTTTTAAAGAAACATGAAACAAGGCAAAAGTAGGAATATATGTTATACGAGGCATAACAAAGGCGACTTAAGTCTGAGGTGTATTACTAATTATTAATAATAACTATTATTGCTATATTAAAAATTATTTTTAACATGAATTTTCTTCTTAAATTGAAAATTTATTGAAAATATATTTTTTTTAATTCAGAAAATAAGAATAAGGCGACATACATACCATCCTCGTCAAAACAAAAATGAAATGAGATGGTGGAAGACATTAGTTACATAGTACTTTATCGATATTAAATACTAATTATCGTTATTAAATAGTAATATCATCACGCTATATATATATTGATGGTATCATGCAATTTTACTGGGTCATTATTTTTTCTTTCTTGATATCATAAGAGTATATACCATCAGATTATATATATCTAAAAATACGAGATATGAAAGTAAAGAGGAAATCACACATATAAATAGTTTTTCTTTTCATACACAAATTTTTTTTAATTTTGTTATTCCGATACTATTTGCTTCTTTATTATTTTCAATATGACTTGTTCATCCTTAAATTAAAAATCTATCAAAAATAATTTCTATAATTTCATAAAATAAGAATAAGACGATATACACGTCACCCTCGCCAAGAAAGCAAAAACGAAATGGGATGATGACAAAAGTTGGTTATATCAGATCCGATTGGCGCGCCCAAAAAAATACAATATGCGTTATCAATATTTATTCACACACTTTACAGTTCCTTTTTCCCTCTTCTTCTCCATTTTTCTCTCTCTCAGAATCCTTTGGGTTTTGAAAATTTTGAAAAATTCAAGTGTCTGATGAGTTGATTTGCTGAAATGGGAGTGTTTAATTTGAGTATGATTCAGGTTCTTGATGAAGACCCACATTCTGCTTCATCCAATTCTTCAAAATCTTGGTAATTTTCTCTTTAAAATTTGTTTAGTGGAAGTTTTTTCTGCATGGGGTTCAGTACTTTTGTTTGATAAGTTACGGTTCAGTATATCTCTGTACTCAGGATGGCAGAGACGAAGCTACTGATTTGGGTTTCTTCTTAATTTCGAAATTTTCCTAGTGTTGAAGTTGCTGATGAGTTGTTGAAGTTGATTTGCTAATTTGGGAGTTGTTCAATATTACTGTGATTCCGATTCTGGATGACCATCCACATTCTCCTTCATCAGTAACGGTTCATTCACTTTGTTCCAGAATTTTGTCTTATTTTCTGATTTGGGTTTCCATTAATTCCGAAAATTTCCAATTGCTTAAGTTTCTGGTGAGTTTAGTTTGTTGATTTGCTGAAATGGGAGTGTTTAATTTCGCTGTGATGATGATCCACATTCAAAATTTCTTTGCATGTGACGTTTCGGTTCTTGGGTTGATGAATTTTGTCTTGTTTTAGTCGGTTTGTCTTTTTTTCATCTGCTGATTATGATTTTTCATTTTTTGGTTTGCTTTTCATAATCTGTTTTTGTTAGTTGTGTGTATATATATATATATATATATATATATATATATATATATATATATGATTTTGGGTTTTTCTTTCAATTTCTAAAATTTTGAAGTGTTGAAGTTTTTGATGAGTTTAAATTAGCTGATTTGGAAAATAGGAGAGTTCGATTTCACTGTGATTCCAATTCTTGATGACCCACATTTTCTTCTCTTTTATCTGTTTGATTAAGAGTTCTTTTGATGGGGCAAATTGGTTTGATGGTTCTGTCGGCGTGTTACCGGAAATAGCCTCACTGCCTTCACAGGGTAGTGGGCGAAGGTAGAGGTAGGGCTGCTTACACACCACCGTCTCCAGAGAAACTTGTAGGATTACATTGGGTTGGTTCAGTCTAAATGTTATCGGAAATAGCCTTTCTTCCTTGAGAGGGTAGTGGGCAAAGGTAGAGGTAGGGCTGCTTACACACCACCATCTCCAGAGTAACTTGTAGGATTACATTGGGTTGGTTCAGTCTAAATGTTATCGGAAATAGCCTTTCTTCCTTGAGAGGGTAGTGGGCAAAGGTAGAGATAGGGCTGCTTACACACCACCGTCTCCAGAGTAACTTGTAGGATTACATTTGGTTGGTTCAGTCTAAATGTTATCGGAAATAGCCTTTCTTCCTTGAGAGGGCAGTGGGCGAAGGTAGAGGTAAGGCTACTTACACACCACCCTCTCCAGAGTTACTCGTAGGATTACATTAGGTATGTCGTTATTGATTGAGTCTTGAGTGTTATTGGAAGTAGCCTCTCTGTGTTCACAGTCTAGGGTAGGAGTATAAAGACTACCATCCTCCCCAAACCGCACCTGTATGATTACACTCTAGCTATGTTGTTCTTGTTGTTGGTTCAGTCGGTTCATTTCCCTTTTTACTGAAATCTGTTTTATTGTGTATTGATTGTATTTCTTCCTAGAAGATAAGAGTGGTTGAACTGTTTGAGTAGCATATGTGTTTTAGTCGTTTCATTTTGGCTTCTTCGTTGTGCTTTGTTTCCATTGTTCGGAAATTTGGGTGTATATCTGTGCTGCTTGTTTTTCTTCTTCTTTTATTTAAGATGTAATTCTTGAAGATAAGGGTGTATTTAGCCCTTGCATTTGTGTTTGAACCATTCAAGTTGAGTATTTTTCTTTTGAAAAAGTATATTTTCATTGTAATTGTATTAAAGCACATACTAAAATAAGTTGTTCAAATTAAGAAGTTCCTAAAATTGTCACTCAAATTAAGAAGTTCCCAAAACCGTCGTTCTTTTAGGAACAAACTAAAAAGAGAAGGTAATAAGAGCATTTGATTTAAGATCTTGAACTCGCCACTACTTGAAAATATGTTTTGAATTCGATTTCTGTTCTGCTTCTATGGTAGTGGTAAGGTCTACGTACATTCTACCCAGTTGTTGTGTTGTTGTTGTTGTTGTTCTGTTCTGCATTGTTGGTGCATTTTGCAGTATAATATATTTTTTTTCAATCGCTGAAATATTGAAAATTGCGTTTGTCGATATACTTTTTTGTTGTTTAGTTGATTTGTTTCTGTCTTTTGAAATGCCCCCCAGTCATAATATGATGGAGAAGGGATTGAAATCAAGTCACTTACTAAAAGAGATCAACAAGAGAAAAGAAAGAATCAGTAAGTCTAAAGCTACTGGCAGTGCTGCAGCATCAGTGAAATTTTGTGTATGTGCACCCGCCACCCACCCTGAATCATTCAAGTGTCGTCTTCACCGAGCCACCTCTTCATCTTACATGAGAACTGGTAGATGCTTCTGCTATGTACAAAAAAGAAGGGTTATGATTAGAAACGTTCAATTTTCCGTGTTCTCACAAACCATGTGTTTTGTTCTTTTTAGTAGTTTCGTCGTCAGCTCCAAAGAAGCCTTGCTTATGTGCACCTGCCACCCATCCTGGCTCATTCAAGTGTCGCCTTCACCGAGCCACCACTTCATCCCACACGAAATCTGGTAAATACTTCTGCTATGAATAAAAGGTCCGTGACAAGAAAGAAAGGTTCAATTTTTCATGTTCTCACAAACCGTTGCCCTTTTTTTGCAGTTTCATCATCAGCTCATCACATAAGTGGTGTCAAATATATAAAAAACTTGAACCCCTTAAAACCAGTCGCGCTTTCAAAAAGCGGTGGAATCAGAAATTCTAGCAAGGGGAATGTTCATGGGAAGCCTAAACTATCGAGATTCGGTAGGGCTGCTCTTGCTCATGCTGCTGCTGCTGAAACTTCTAATGTACAAACCCAACCAATTTCTGCAGCCTTAACACAAATGAGTCTTGGTTAGAGAGCCAAAAGATGAACAAAAAGGAAAAACCCGAGATCAAGAATTCAGCTTTTTAAAGAAGTTACTTGATTAATGCTTACTTGATCTTGCTTACAGCTCTGTAAATATTTAGGTTTGGTAAATATCCTTGTCATTTTACTTGGGATGGCTTTGTAAATAGAGACATAATCAAGAATTATCTGCAGCTACACTCAAGTTTTTAGTACTGGGTGTCTTGTTATCAAAGTTTACAATGGGCAGTGTTAACTTGATTGCAAATATTCATATGTAATCCAAATTTTGGCCTTTCTCCTTGGGCTATTTTATTGTTCTACCTATATTTGGATGTTTTATTGAATATATCCAATGTAACTTGTGTTCTATAGATAGTAATTCGGATTCTTCAAAACCTTTATAAGGATGTATGTCTGATCTTTTGAAAGCTATGTATTTTTCTTCAAAACTTTTATAAGGGTGTGTGTCTGATCTTCTGAAAGCTATGTATTTTTTTGAGAATGTGACACGAGTACGACTACATTAAATGTAAAATGACATTAGACTGTGGCCCGGATAAGTTACTCTTAATAGGGGTACGACAACATTAACTAGTCATGGTTATTAGCTCGCCTAAAAAGAATGAATCCCAAATCAACATTTTGAATTTTGGAGTTTATGCCACAATCTAGGCTAGGCAAGCGCGACTCGCTTCACTCTTCAAACTCTGAACTGATGTTTTTTAGATATTAGCATCTTAAATAAAATGTTTTCTGCCTTATGGAGATGGTTTGAATAGCTTATGACATGTGCAATTGTTTTGCTCTAAAATGGACCTTTCTTGAAAAAAATAAAATTGTATAAACTCTAAATCTGAACCTAAGAACGGGGAATATATGCAGTCCAAATTCAATAGTTGGAGGGTAATTTTTACACTATCTAAATAAGATGGATCCTAATTGAACATTGATCTTAGGTGTATTTATACGTTTAAACGCCAAGTAAGAGATCATGATCATATCATTAATCTCGTAAATCAATAAATTGATAATCATTCTTATTCTAAAATGAAGGATATTATGTATGAATTCTTTAAACCGCAACCCTAAATTTACACAAGCCATTGATAAAACCCCAAATGAAATCAAAATGTTGTTAATTAAGTTAGTTAATATTGCACTTTTTTCTGTTAAATTAATAAACCAAATCAAACTCCTTTTATACAATTATCTTTAGTTATAACTACATGAGAAATTGTGTAGTTACTAATCATAACTCCTTAGGATTCGATAATTGAACTCTTAAAGAGTCGCTATATTACTTGTTTGATCATGTTCATTTATGTGTTGAATTGCCACATCAATAAAAATAAATAGCGATAATTTTTTATATACACAACAACAACAACAACATACCCTAATGCCTCATTTTTATATACACAATAAACCAATAAATTTACAAAGAATATAATCATATTTTATTTATATAAAAAAACCCAAAATCATAGAAAATATGCATAACAATACAATATAACAATAACAACAACAACATTACCCTATGACCTCAAAGACTCTCGCCCATTGCGGGGTAAGGAGACGCAACTTGACCCCTATGTTTAAAATATAGATTGACTATTTTCGAATAAATCATAATGAGCGTCGAAAGTTGCATTGACTAACTGCTACTTCGCAATTGAAAGAAGCGCAGACAGTTTAAAAAATCATTTTGCTTTATTCCATGATAACAATACAGTATAATTTATCAAAAATCATATAAAGTACACACCAATCATATACATAAACTAAATACTAAATACACATTATACACTCAAAAACTAAATATATGTTCAACTATAGGTAAAATATACTCAAAGTCGGAGCATTGTAGGTAGGAATGGACAAGAGTGTACATCCCCACCTTACAAAGAGTGGATAAGGCGAAGCCAAATAGGCCCCTCCTAGTGGCCTTTCGTTCTTTGTCTTCTTCCTCCATTTCCCCCCCAAAGTAGAGAGGAAAAATCAATGGCTACACACTTCCATTTCTACCTCATCAAAGTAATTTAATGGAGGCAACTTCAACTGCAACTGCTCTTCGTCGTCTTTCTCTTCTCTCTTCCCATTTTCGTACTCATAGCTTCTCTCCTCAATTGGGGGGTTTCAATTGCAGCTCTTCCGATGGAGGAAATCAAGAAAATGGGTGTATTTTCTGCATGATTGTTCGAGGTGAAGCACCTGCCTTAAAGGTAGAACAGCCAGTTTTCTCATTTGGGTCAATTTGTATTCGTCTTTAATCATGATTTGGGTCGATTTTTTAGTTTTTCAGTTTTTGAAACAAACCCCATCTTCAATTGTGTGAGTTGTTATTGATTATTGTGCTGAAATGCAAAAGCAGAATGCTTTGTAGAGGTAGTTTTGGTATGTTTATCCATATTTAGCTTATGGGTTTGAAATCTTTAGTCAAATAATGCCAAATTAGTGAGAAGGAAGTGTGTTTTTTGAATATCGAATAAACCCATATTTAGCTTATTTGAATGTCCTGCAAATACTGGTGCATGATGATTCCCTTTTTGGGTACAGTACACTCATTTTTGGTACATTGGATTTAGGGCTAACATGATTGCTTCTAAACTAGGCATTCTTACCATTTTTAAGAAAAGGCACTCTGCTGACAGATATCTTAGCTAAATTAGGATGAGATACCAAAAGAACATGTTTATATAAGCTGTCCAAGCCTTGGTGAGAGGAGATTACCTGGTGTGTGTATTGGTGGGAAGTAGCAGGTACCTCGTGGAATTAGTTGAGTTGTGTGCGAGTTGGCTCTGACACCATGGTTGTTTGAGAGAAAAAGAAGAGCAGGTTTATATATGCTGTACAAGCCTTGATGAGTAGAGTTTACGTGGTACGTGTATTGGTGGGAAGTAGCAGGTACCTCGTGGAATTAGTTGAGTTGTGTGGGAGTTGGCTCTGACACCATGGTTGTTTGAGAGAAAGAAGAACAGGTTTATATAAGTGAAACTTATTAGTTAGCTAATAAGCTTTTCTCCAAGTTGCAGAGTTGTTGGATTTTATCCACCCCATAGGTGCGGGCAAGTGTTAGAGTATCCTGCATTGGTTGATGGAATGTGTTGTTATCACCTTATATGGTTTTGGACAATCTTTCACTTCCTAAGCTAGCTTTTAGGGTTAAGCTAAGCCCAACATCCGTTTCTTTATATGGCATTTGAGTTGGACCTGTCCTATTGTTGTATTTAGCTATGTTGTGTCCTATGTTATGTTTATTCACACTTTAGATGTCAATGGAGTAAGGGAAGTTGTTGGAGTTTCCCCATGTTGGTTGAATGAGTTGTTCTCTCCTTAGATGATCTTGGATAATCCTAATTATTGTAGCTTACTTTTAGGATTTCTTGGGCTCGAGGGTCATTTTTACTGCAGCAAGAGTAATCACTTAAAGGAAACAACTTCTTAATTGATAGGCAGAAAGGCAAGTTTCACAAACTAGATTTTATGCAGAGTTACTCACTCTGGATTTGAATTCTTGATTTACTCTATAAGTATCAACAATTGCAAAACACAATATGTTCCTTAGCTCCCTGCTTGTTGTTTGTAATTATCAAAAATTGAGACCAAGGACAGAATTTGATTGTGATAAAATGTTGCAAACTTTTTGTGAGAAAAGTAATTACAATAATAGCAACTGATAGGCATGTGAAGAATAATAGAATTGGATGCCCAATGGGATGGCCTAACAGTCAAAGAGTTGGAGTAGCGACCTTGGAACCTAAGTTCAAATTCCAGTAGAGGTGAATACTAAATGAATTTTTCCCATCTACCCAAGTCTTGTAGAGCAGGATTAGATGATATCTTTTCTGGTGAGAGGAAACAGGTACCCTTAGGTTAGTAGAAGAGTGCATAACCTGCCTGTTAGCTCAGGACCGTGCAAGTTAGACTGTATACCATCATATCTTGGTTACAGGCTATTCCAAGTCTTGCTTCTTATACATTTTGTACTTGCAAACAAGTTGTCAAAAGGTAGATTAAACAACAAAAAGCTATTTGCTGCAGGGATATTGCTTTCATGTCCTTTTACGTTGTATTTCTCTCTGTTAATACTTTTTCCGCAGGCGAACAAACTTGCTTTACTCTGTGATTTTCAAAGGGTAGAGATGTGAGTGGTAAATGATGTGGAGTAATGCCTCTGTTTTGTGCTACTTTTCTAATTCTTGGTGCAGCTTGATTTAACTACAGGTCTATGAAGATGATGTATGCCTCTGCATTTTGGACGCAAACCCGTTATGTTTTGGGTAAGGTATCTTCTTCCAACCATTATCTACTTCAGCATCTTTTGAACGTTTTCTTGAAATTGGAAGATCTATTTATCACAATGGATGCATCATTTTAACTTAGTTGATCTTTATTGGCGTGATTGCTGAAAATCTGACCTGCAGCATTGAGACCATAATAGGAAACCACCCAAAGAACAGTAATTTAAGGGGAACTCCTTATGCATTGAGACTATGAACAAAGAGCAAATATGATTGTATTTCTTTGTGGGCCATTTTAAGTTTTTTCTGATAAATGGAACAGTTTACTCTATTTCCCCCAAATATGAAAGACAAAAAGGAAAATTTGTGACAACCAAGTTTGAACTACATAAATTCGACCACAGGTGTGCTGAGTTCTCTTTTTGCATATATCCTAATTAAAGATTATTCATTTGCATGGGACAAACAATAGCTGACTCGACTTATTTTTCAAGGAACATCCACTGAGAAGCAAGCTTCAGGTTCCTGGAGCTAGTATATCAACCCATAGTTTGTTATTCTTCTTAGTTTACCAAATAAGCATAGTCGAAAGCCATGATTAACCTTATTATCTTTTGTATTAATGTATCTATTCCAATAATGTCCATAGTTTTTGCAGGCACTCGCTTGTCATCCCAAAGTCTCATTTTCATTCTTTGCAAGAAACTCCGCCATCAGTAAGTTGCCCTCTTCAAAGGTCATATACCTTAATGTTTTGCTTAATTGGATATTATGCAGACTGGTGTTTCTTCTTTCCTTTCTCTTGTATACCCTGATTCTGTGTCTTTAGCCCATGTACTGATGTAGTTCTTTGAGCTAACAAAGAACCAATCAACCAGGATCAAGATCTGAAACAGAAATTATAATTGAATGGACTGATATCAAAGGGCATTTTCATCATCTGCCCTGCTCAATACATGAGCCAAAGTGATATGGATCCTTTCCCGTTCAATGTCTGTGTTGAGATGCTTCCACTGTTCTTCTATAGTCTGCTGCATCATTTAGCAATTCATTCTCAATAGTGTCTTATGTATGACAAGTATTTCTAAAAATTCAACTGTTTTGTCATGTTGGCTGGACTTCTTCATGCTTTCATGTATCATGAATGTGTGAATAACTCTAACGCAATAGCAACATCTAGTGTAATCTACAAATGAAGTCTAGGGAGGATAGAATGTACATAGACCTTACGACTATCTTTTTGGTTAGAGAGGTGGTCCTTGAAAGACCCTCGCCTCAAAAGAGAAGAGGAGAAAAGGAAGAAAGAAAAAAGGACTCAAAGCATGGATGCGAGGAGAAAAATAATATGTCAATAAATAGAAAGATACAGAGCAAATGAGAAACAAAGAGTAAAACACATCAAAGAATAAGAAACTATGTCAATATTAAATAATAGTATAATACTACTAGTACGAAGAAATGTAGAAGAGGCTACTCCCCTTCCTATCCCACCTAAAGTGTGGCACTACTTAGCTATCTGCTATCCTTCTACTCTAATCCTCGACCTTCATATCTTCCTATCCATGGTCATGTCCTCAGTAAGCTAAAGTTGGTAGCTTGATACCTCTATAGTTGTTGCAATTTTGAATATCACTCTTGTTCTTGGACAACGGAACTATCGTACTCCACCAACACTCTTTTGATGTTTTAGAATGTCATATAAATGACATTAAACAACATCCACTTATACCTGCCTCACCTGTGTGCTTCCAAAAATCCATCGAGACCTCGTCTGGCCTGATTGATCCGTCTTATGTGCGTCTTTTCTTCGGACTTCACTTTGTCTAGGTCGCCGACCCTCCTTTCTCTCACCTTGTCAAACCTATACAACTTCATATCCCCGCTTTTGCACTCGAACTCTTCATACAAATGCTCAAAAGCTGTTGTTTTAGCTGTCGTGTCTGCCACCTTTTGCTTGCTTCTAACACATGTTATGAAACAAAGTTGAAATAACATGTCTGCTGCAGCCGAACTGTTGATTTGAGTTGTTTCTGCCCTTGAATTTGCACAGCACATTGTATACCTGAAGAGTTCGATGTGCTTACTATTTCATACCCAAAAACTGGCATGCATTTGATTTTTTCTGCTTGCTTGAAAAATCTTCTAGTTATTTGCTAAAGTAACCATTCAGAATTATATTCTTTGTAATAAGATTTTACATTGTTATAAACTTATAATATGATGAAAGATGTTATTACCTTTGGGTTGCTTTAATTAAATGGCCCAGCGCTTGCCTGCTTTCAAAACATAGTTAAATTTCTCCTTTGGCTCTTGGAATTAAACGGACTCTTTTCTGCAAGTTTTCTTATGAATCTTTTTTTGCTTTTAATTGCAGGTTGTGGCTGCCATGAGTTCAAAACTGCCATTGATTAGCAGTGCAGTCATGAAAGCCAGTGGTTGTGGTATGTTAACTTTTTTCTTGATGTCAAATTATGCTTATACCATATGTATATTGTTTTCTTCTCTCCTCTTTGAACTTCTTTAGGGAAACATATGTATGTTTCTCTAATTTTTTGATTGCGGTGCTAGTAGTTCTGTTCTCGTGATATCTGCTATCAAGTCCTTCTGGTTTTGCTCTTTTAAATGGTAACCAGGCAATTACCAAAAATAGGGGTAGTTATTTTCTCAGTGGTGCAATTTTATCTGGATCGTGAACTCATGTGTATAAGCTATATGCTTTTGACGAGTAATAATGCAATATTACAAGCCATATAAGATCTCTTCCCCTTTCGTGTCATGTGTAGTAAATCTTGAGTTTAAAGAGAATAAGTGGAAGAAGTAGAGAAGCTTGAGGTAATGGTTGTGGAAGCAGAGGAGAGAAGGTATTCACAAAATTATCACCATGAAAATTGATTTTCTTCCTGTTGGGTAATCCCCCAGCTATGGATTGTTGGCATTAATAATTAAGCATCAACCAACTAGACAAAAAATTCTTAAGCCTTTCAAGTGCCGAAAACATGTAACAATTCACCTGTTTTTGGTCGTGTCTTGCAGATAATAGTACTTAGATGATTAAAATAGTTAGGAGTATGAATTGTAGTGGTGGTGGCACAAGCAAGATTGGTTTTGTGCTTCAACACTAAGCACTGTCAGGTAGTGTTAAGTTGTTACTTCCCCTCCCCTCCATAGTCTAACTGTCAACTTGGTGGTGGACAGATGGCTAACCTAAAACTTTTAAGTGAAACACATATACGGCTCCCTAAACTTGGAAACAAGTTTCACTGGGTTCCCTCAACTAAAGCTTGTCCCTATTAAACACCTGACCGTAATTCAAATTGTGCCTATTAGACAAGACTTGCTGACATGACACATAAGGTGAATCTCAATTATAGTACAATACAGCGCGTGAATTCTTTTTTTTTTTTTTTAACTGGTTACGACTGTAGAGTACTCATTGTTAGTCGCATTGCCTTACCTTACATTGCATTTTGCCATATGTAGTCTTTCTGCTTATGGGTTTTGAGCTGAGGGCTTTAGGAAACAGCCTCTCTACTTCTATGAAGTAGCGGTAAGGTCTGCATACAATCTGCCCTCCCCAGACCCCACTTGTGGGATATCACTGCGTATGTTGTTGTTGTTGTTGTTGGTTACGACTGTACAGTGTGTGAATTTGCCATCAATTTCTTTTTAATTTTTTGCCCTTCCTCGTTTTCTCTACTAGCTACATCTACCACCATTTCCACCATATTCCCTCTCCATGCCATCGCCTTCACCTTCACCACTCTGTTCTCTCTCACTGTCATCTCCTCCACCATGTATCTACCATTTTCCTTCATCTACTCTCCCCGGCACACCTCCTTCACTATTATTTCCATGTTCTCTACCACCTTTGCCACATGCACCAATTTTCAAATTGCTAAAGCTTGGACTTTTTAGTTCATACTGTCGAACTGTACCAAATAAAATTTAATGGCTAGAAGTCCAGTCACTGAACTGGGAGGGTGGATCTCATCAAAAACAGAGGATCTAAAGATAGGGTGGTTTTCAATAGAACTTTCAGTTGATAAACCTGCAAGAAATCTTTTGACGCTTCACCAAATTGAAAGCAAATTTAGAAACTGGAATTTATTGTTTAAATCCATCACTGCACTTTGATGACCAAGTTTGATGGCAAAAAAGATTTTTTTATGAAACCTCACAGAGATCTATGGCAACAGGAGTTACGAATAACATTAAAGTTTAGTTTTTTCATTTCTCTGGTGTTGTCAAAAGCTTTTTCTAGACCGAAAGTTGGGTGGGGTTTTTACAACTGACTCGTCATAGATGGTTTACTAGGTTCACATTAACTGAAGATAAAATATCTAATAGGTAGGTACAAGCCTCAGTTGAGCTTTTGAAGTGAAAATCATTGCCAACTTTAAGGAGTTGTATATGTATTTCACCAAGCTTTTTTAAACACATGTTGTGACTTTATCGGTGAAGATCGCTTTGGTATCTTGAGAGGAAGAAATGAAAGGAAAATGAAACAAATACTATGATTTGCATTGCGAAGTATGATAGTATCGATACTGTGATTTTCATTGCCAAGTGCATGCTCATTAAATAATTGTCTTTTAGAACCTTTTTGAGCATAAACAGCATATAAAATTTGTCAGAGGTTTTGATGTCAACTCTTGTCAAACTAAGTTTTGGGGGTGTAAGACCAGAAAAAGGACCATAAGGAATAGTAGGAAAAAATAGAATAAGGAGATTATGAAGTTCCTAATGTAGGTACTTTGAAGTGTAATTTTATAATTAATTGGTGTGGAAGTATATTCTGCAGCTCTATGCTACAGATAATTCCATTTTATGAAATAAGAGATGTACATTTTAGTCACCAGGAACTTTACTTATCATTAAATGAAAAAGGACAGCAGCAGTAGTCAGTGTTGTCAAAGACACGCTTGAGCCGAAAGCAACGTGCAAAACATGTTGAGCGCTTCCCTTCACTTATCATGCGCTTTAGTGTCGTCATCAAGACTCTTAGAGATATTTTTTCTTGCCAATGAGCATAATTCAGAAGAGGCAGTACTAAATAATTGATATTTGCTTTATTGCAATCTTTTTCAATTGCTTTGTTCATATACTTGTTATTCATAAATAACAACAACATACTCAGTAAATCCCACAAGTGGGGTCTGGGGAGGGTAGAAATGTACGCAGACCTTACCACTACCAAAGTAGAGAGGCTGTTTCCTGGAAACCCTCATCACAAAACCCGTAAGCAGAAAGAACTAGATATGACAAAAAGGAAGGGAACATGGAAGGGAAGGGAACAGAAAGAGCAACTACTAAAGACGGTATATAAATACGATAAAACTAACACATAATGCGAACTCATGACAAAAAACACCTAACCCTACCATTAGCCCGCTACTCTAATTCGCAACCTCCACTTCTTTCTATCTAAGGTCAAGTCCATAGTGAGATCAAGATCCGACATATCATGTCTGATCATGTCTAAACACCTACCGTACTTGTTATTCATGCTTATGATTATTAGTCTTGGATCACACGTACATGTTTGTATTTTTTTTCTCCATGTCTTATTTAACTCACGAAGGTTTGAAATGTTCAGATTCATTCAACCTGCTGGTTAACAATGGAGCGGCGGCTGGCCAGGTTATATATCATGTATGATCCCAAAACTTGCAAGCATTTTGGTTTTACTTCTTTTGTGTGATTTTGCTCTAATAGCTACTCCCTCTGTCCCATTTTAATTGAATTTGTGAGCTAATGCACACATATTAAGAAAAACATTCAAAGAAAAAATTTACACCATACTTTCCACTATTGCCCTTGGTAAAATCATAAATATAGTGTAATTCATTCAATAAATGAATGGGCAAATATGAAAAAAATTTCAAAATTCAACTATTTTGAACCTTGAAAAAAGCCTCAAAAAATCAATTAATTTGAGACAGAGGGAGTAGTAATTAGTATTCTACTTAGGAATGTTTATAACCTGTGCTGATTATTATTTTTCATGGCAAGTTCAGACCCATATTCATATAATTCCTCGTAAAGCCAGCGATTGCCTATGGACTTCTGAGGTACTGATTTCCGTTTACATTCCTCATTTACGGTTGTTTTGATAGCAGTTGATAAAATCGATTGTTTACCAGAGCTTGAGTAGATGTCCGCTGAAGTCAGACGAGGCTCAGAAACTTGCAGATGGTATTCGGGAAAACTTATCATTTTCAAACAACTGTGAAGATAACAAGGGGCAAGGACCAAGTCTCACTGTGAACTAGCGACATTTGCACACTCGTTTGTAAAAATAGAGGCGGATCCAAGACATGTTCTGTCATTCAGGTCCCAGTATGGATACACATGCAAAAAAGAAAAGACGCACGTACATATCATGCAATAACACTGGTTCTGAATTCACCGACTCTAGATCTGAATTTGCTCTGTTGTAAACTACTTTACGAAAGCACGAGCATACGAATATTTTCAACTCGTCGTTCCATTTGTTTCCTGATTATGTTGCTGCAGGACTGGTGAAATGAGCTGCATTTGTTGTAAATTAGTTTGTGAACTTCTAGTGAGAGTACATGAGCAATCTCTTTTTGTGTTCTTTATTTAGCCTGTTGATCTCTGAAACTAAAGTAAAAGTTATAATCTCATGACAGTTTGTAGATGCTGAATGTTCTTGGCAGGTCGTTCAAAATATCGATAATGGATTCTTTCTTTAGAATTTTGGTGACGATTTTTTATATCAGGTTATTGTTTGTTAATTTTGAGATTTTTGGGTGAATTAAAGCAAAATGACTTTTTAAACTGTTTGCGCTTCTTTCAATTGTGAAGTATCAGTTAGTTAATGCAACTTTCAACGCTCATCATGGGTCATCTGAAAACAGTCGATCTATGTTTTAAACATAGGGGTCAGGTTGCGTACATTCGATCCCCTCTTAACCCGCAATGGGTGGGAGCTTTTGAGGCAATAGGGTAATGTTGTTGTTGTTGTTGTTGTTGTTGTTATTGGGTGAACTTACAACTTGATAGTAAATTGATAAATTATATTTATACTATCGTCTCTTGCTTTCTCAAAACTTTAGTTATGTTACAAGGTATCGTTGTTTGGTTTTGAGTAAGATGTAATTTGTAAACGCATGTGCATGATTTATTTGGTTTGTCAGTTGATTTCTAAGGTTTCAATAATTTGTTTTTAGTTTGAAATTTAAACAGTTAAATCAATAATCAAACTGATAACCATCAATAAATAATAAATTGATATCTTAATGATTCTATTATGATTTAGTATATCTATGAATCGATATAATAAAATTTAAGATCGAATCAACAACCAATACAAATATATTAATGTTTCCTCTTCAAACTATATTGATATATAAAATTAGCTAATTTTTATTATATAGATTCGTATCTATAGAAAAAATCTACAATGAAGTAGCAATAATTTAATAGTCACTCTCAAAAAGAATTAACTTTTTTATATCTAATAATAATTAATTTAATTTATTTTATTTTTAATAAAATAATTTAGAATCGTGCATGTGCCAATCATTTATTTTAGGTCATATATTACATTTTAAAAGCTTTTCTTTTAAATTATATATTAATTATTAATAAATGTCATTGCATAAATTGAGGCATTAAACTCTAAAAAAAATAATAACATACCTAGTGAAATCTCACAAGTGAAGTCTGGGGAGGGTAGAATGTATGCAGATCTTACCACTCGTTCATAGAAGTAAGATGTTGTTTCCTGGGGACCCTCGTCTCAAAACCCATAAGCAGAAAAAACTAGATATGACAAAAAGGAAAGGAAAGGGAACAGAAAGAGCGATTAATAATTAATAGCATATGATAATATGTAAATATGATAAAACTAATACATAATATAACAGATAATGAGAACACATGAAACAAAAAGAGGAAAAAAAAACTATTTTGGACATGCAACCTTTTTTACGATCCTATCCACAAGCTTTTCCCACATGAGAAACCAATCAATTATCTTATCTCCCATCAAATCTTGTACTAAAATATTAAAAGTGGAAATATCATTTTATTTAATCGATGAGTGTGATAGGATAAAAATTAGAGGTCTCAAAAATGACTTTTCGTAATAGAGATTTTTTTTACAAAAATTAATCATTTTAGTAGAATACTTGACATTAATCTAAATTAGTTAAAGTTAAAAAATTTTAAATATCGAATAATTAAATCGCAATTCGTGATCATTAATATATAGGCAAAACTAAGATTTCAAGTTTAGGAGTTTAATTTTTTTTAAAAACAAGAAAATTATTGGGTTCTTCATTTTTCTTTCTTGGTCGAAATTTAATTTTTATTCGATCAATATTGCTACACTAAACTTTAACAATCTAACTAGGAAAATTGTCTAATCTTTAACAACTATATAATAGACTCAACTCATTAAGCTGTATATTCGATATTTATATGGGTGAGAATTATTTTATTAAGGATAAAAAGAGAATTTTAAAGGTAAATTATTTCTAATCAAGGTAAGGTGACATTTTTTTTGTGACAGACCAAAAAGAAAAGGGTGTCACATAATATGAGACAGAGATAGGGGTGTGCAAGAATCGAACCGACCAATAAATCGAACCGATAAAATGTTATTGGTTTATTGTTATTGGGTTATTAGATTATTGAGTTTTTAATGGCTTTGAATAAAAAGATTATTGGGTTATCGATTCGGTATCTCTTTTTATTATTGGGTTATTCGGTAAATCGATAACCCAAATAAGATTATAATAATTTATTATTTTATCCCTTCGTAAATATTAAATATTAGTAATTTAATAGTAATAGGACACTATAACAATACTTTACATATTTTTATCTTTATAGTACTTAAGTGATTAGTTATCCACTTTAGTATTTTAGTTTGTAATTAATAAGTTTGTAAACATAGTTTTTGTACTCTATCTGTTTTTTATTAATGCAAATTCTCATTACCATTCTTATCATGTAAATCGAAAACTTAACCATTTAGGACTTAAAACCAGTAAATGAAAAACCGATATAAATTATTCTATTGGTTTCTTATTGGTTTAGCATATTTAAAATCAAAATTTGATAAAATGAACCGATAATGTACAAAATTGAATTGAACTAACCGATGCACACCCCTAAACAGAGAGAATAGCACCTTACTACTCAACATAAATCTGAATCAATCAAATCAATAAATATCAAAAAGATATCACTATAAAAGAAAATTAAAGCATTTTAATATATAATTATAAAAAGTTGATTTGAATTTTTCTTTTTATTTCTGTTTCAGTATTCGATATCTCTATTAGAGCTCAACTTGGACTTACTATACAATAGACTCAGCTCAACAAGAGAAGGTCAGCAATAACAACATTACCCCAATGCCTCAAAAGTTCTCTCCCATTAAAAGGTAAGGGGGATCGAATATACATAACCTGATCCTTATATTTAAAAATATAACGCGATTATTTTCGAAAACAAGAGAAGGTCAGCCAAAATAATAAAAGCCAACAACTCCTCTCAAAGGACAATTAGGCATAACCTTATCAACATATCTAATCTATTGAAAAGATTAAAAAAAAAAAACATTATCCAATTATCCCTTTTCTTAAATTCTTCTCACCAGTACCACTCTTTTAAAAAAATTAATTAGAAACATGTCCATCTGGTTTTCATGTGAGTGACATGAACCTAACTGGTAATTGTTCAAACAAAGAATAAATATTCTCTTTGCCACGTCATATCTTTTGATTTGATACGATAATTAAAAAAAATAAATTTTTTTAAAATTTATGATCTAAAGGAAGATATTTATATGGTTGAAATTCATTTGGATAAAAGAGAAATTTTAAAGTTAAAGTATTTCCAGTTAAAATAAGATAACATTCTTTTTGGAACCAATCAAAAAGAAAAAAGTGTCACACAAAATGAGACAAAGAAAGTATATTTTTTATTTATATGCCTTTTAAGAAATTATTAGTAATATTTTTTTAAAAAAATATTTTACGCTCTTTAAATATGTATCATGTACACCATCTTAATGTTTGTAACTAAGATAGTAACTAACCTAAACTTATAAAATTTCTCTAAACTGATTTTTTAAAAAATTATACGCAAACAATACAGAACAACAATAATAACGTATTCAATGGAATCCCACAAGTGGGGTTTGGAGAAGGTAGAATGTGCGCAGACCTTACCATTACCTCATAGAAATAGAGAGGTTGTTTCTTAGGAACCCTCGTCTCAAAAATCCATAAGCAGAATAAACTAGATATGACAAAAGGTAAAAAAAAAAGGAAACAGCAAAAAAACGACTAATAACCAAAAGCACATGACAAATACGTAAATATGATACAGTTAACACATATACAACAAATAATGACAACACAAGTTATAAAACACTACTACTCCTCTACTCTACTATACCCCATGACTAGATAACCACCTAATCCTACCAATCAATTATTTTACTACTCTAATTCGCGACCTTCACTTCTTTCTATCTAAGGTCATGTCCTCAGTGAGATCAAGCACCGTCATATCATATTTGATCATCGCCATATATACGCAAACAATATATATAAATTAAAACCTTAAGTAGTACTACACATTCTCCTTACTTCTATGGAAATTGGATATTAAAATATTATAAACTTGTCAATGACTCAATAAAGTGCTTAATAATAACCTTAAGCAAATTAAAATTAATTATGGACCTTATAATTTCATTTGGCCTATTCGGCAAATTTGTTTATATCAGTACTACTTGATATTTGGTATTTTTCAAATACTGAATGATTTATTCATTAATACAAGTTAAAAAAAATTTAAAAACTAAACATATATAATATGTCTTTTAGTAGTGTCAATTTACTTTTTTAGAAGTATTCTTACTTGTTGATCTTCTATTTATATCGTGTCTTCATATAGAAAAATAGAACTGACCAATCTAAAATTTAAAGATCTCAAACAAAAATGTCCATCCTCCACCCACATTAAAATATGATTATTGTAATTTGCGTTAAGTCGTATTGCTCCTTCTATTGATTCCTTGATCAACCTGGTCTGGTCTGACTCCATCCAATTTAAAGAAAAACTTACGTAGATATAAAAAAATATTTAATATCTATAATAATAATAATTTTTTTTAACACTTACACTTATATTTCAAAGTCAATTTTCAAATACATTTTTATTTTTCAAATATTCTTATTGAAATTTTGAATTCATCACCATAGTTATTCATTCATTCGTCCTATTATCTTAAATTGAAAAACCAAATGCATTTATTTTCACATTGAATACACTGTATCTGTCTTTATTGTCGTATTCCTACTGTCTAAAGTTATCAAACCACCTGTCGCATACAAATTTGTCTATTTAAAAACTTTCCTTTTATTTTGTTCTTTTAATAATAACAACAACATTACCCTATTGCCTCAAAGGCTCATTGCAGAATAAGGGGGGTCAAATGTACGCAGTCTACCCTTATGTTTAAAACATAGATCGACTATTTTCAGTTGACCAATGATGAGCGTCGAAAGCTGCATTAACTAACTGCTATTTCACAATTGAAATAAACACAGACAATTTAAAGAGTCACTTTACTTTATTCCATCATACCCCAAAATAAAAAAATAATAAATCTTTGACTTCACCCGACCATTAAAATATGTTCTTTTAATAATAAATTGTTAGAAATATCACATAGTCATGTATTAAAAACAAACAAAAACAAATCAAGATGCTCAGATCATACTGCCACGTCAACCTCATATCAATATCTTCTTTGTGGGATTTATCTTATCTAATCTCCTGAATATGATAATTTATAATAATACATTTGGCCCATTACACTTCACCATCATAGTGATTAATAAGAAAAAATATAATGACCATTGGATCAAATCTAATTTGATCATCTAACGGTCTTACATTCGTGATTGTTAGCACGTGAATCTTTTGCTTATAATATAGAAAAATAATAAACAAAAGCACACAATGAGTATTTGCCGCGTTACAATTGGATAATCATTTTATCCTCTTTTTTCAGGAACAAAACGACTACGTTTTGTCTGAACACAAAACGACAACGCTAAGAAAGAGAAAATACTAACATAATTAAAATTAATTAATTATAGCATCTTCTGGAAGTTATCTAGTCCGGGTTATCGCCGGCAACCAGAGACCGTCGTGAACGGCGGTGTCGAAACCGACGGACCGGCACTTCACAGCGTATGTTTGATTTGATGGAGGCAACAGCAACGCCGGAGTGTTCGTCGATGGGAAGATATTCGACGTCCGTTTGTACGGACCGAGCCATTTGTTCTGCATGAAACGGTGTTTCCTCCATGGAGGAAGGTGTAGGTCTCTGCTTTTCAACGATCGCCTAGCAGCATCGCTCATTGTTCTCAATATCTGCTTTAATTCTTCGCTTTTTCCGACGAAAACCTTCGGTAACGACTGTGATAACCGTTCGTAGAATTTCGTCGGCCTTGCGATCTCAAATTCCGCGGCGAAATCCAAATCGATGAAGTAACGTGTTTGACGATTGACGGCATCTGATCGAATAACATCAATGAACTCATAGTTACCGGCAGTAAGTCCACCGGAGCTCTCCCATTTTGCTTTACATACAGCAGCATTATAACCAAAATCTCTTAAACACATCATTACATTCCTTCTGAGTATAGATTTATCCAATTTCAAACACGAAAAAACTTCTAACGCTTTATAAACGTGAGAACACAGCACATGCCTAAACAAATCCGTATCGCGTTGAAATATCAGCTCCGGCAAGTTTTCACCAAAATCAACTGATGACTCATCCAGCTCAGTATCGGAGTTATCATTTCCCGTCGACTGATTTTGATCCAAATCATCAGGGAAACCAAAAACGAGACCTGAAAAGCTCGGCGAAACGGCGTCGGAATCGGCATCGGCACTGTGCTCACTGCCGCTGCTGAGGTAACCTAGTTCCCGGAGATCGCCGCCGACGATTCGAGCCTTCACTTTATCGTTTAACGGGTCAGTAACTCTCTTCATTCTGCCATTTCCAGACATCTTTTCTTTTTTTTCGCAAAGAAAATAAATTATAGTTGTTTAAAACTTTAATTTAAAAAAATTGGATTGAAGGTTTGGTTTATATATAGGGGGAGAGAGAACATAAAGATAGGAACTCATTAGCGAATATTCGAAAGGAAGCTACTAAATCTGAAAAAAAAAAAAATTACTAATTTTATCTATGGAGATAAATAGATTTTTGCTTTTTTTATTTATTTGGATAAAAAGTTTTAAAATGTATTTTTTTAAACCTATATAAATCAAAACAAGGTCTTATTATGACGTCATTTGACTATTTTTATGTTGGTAAATATTATCACAAATCGGTATTTTATTTTAAAATTTTTATATATATTTGAACAATTGATTTAACTCATAAAGAAAAGATAAGATTTACGTGTATTTTATTTTTTTAAAATTTTTATTTATAGAATTACACTGAATATATTATTGAAATAAGGAATATGCTATAAGTAGAATTATAACTAAAAAATATAAAATTTTAATAAAAAAGAAAAATAATACGAAAATGAAAAAGTAGATGGGTTATGATCCTTGAGGTGGCTCAGTAGTCTCAAGTTTTCTTGTTTGTAAAAGCAAGAAATTTATTTTTTTGGGTTGAATTTATCGCACTGGACTTGTCTAGTATAGTGTTGAGACACAAAGTCCACGTTGGTGGTTAATGAGATGGGTGGTCTCCTTATAAGGCTTAGACAATTCTCCTCCCTTTGAGCTAACTTTTCAGGTGTGAGTTAGACCTAAAACCTAATTTCATCATGGTATCAGAGCAAGACCCATCTCACCCAATGTTGGGCCCCGAAAAAATTATCCACGCACCAGATGCTAAGCACTGGGCGTGAGGGGAAAGGGGGGTTGAGACACAAAGTCTCACATTGGTGGTTAATGAGATGGGTGGTCTCCTTATAAGGCTTAGGCAATCCTCTTCCCTTTGAGCTAGCTTTTGAGATGTGAGTTAAGCCTAAGACCTTCCCTTTAAGCTAGCTTTTGGGGTGTGAGTTAAGCCTAAGACTTAATTTCATCATATAAATTACTTTTCTGATGTGATTTGCGAGCTATTATATTATGTATATATCATTATCTATAAATAAGTTTTATAAATAATTTTTTTTATAAATAAGTTGTAAGTACGAAAACCAGCCTTAAGCACCTAGAAATATATAGTGGAAAAAAAAGTGCTATTATAATAATGTATTATGTATATATATCTTTATCTATTGTCCAATTATTGTGTATCATAATTGTTTTTGCATAAATAGTTCAAACGCTAAACCAGCACCCGCACGTAGATTAGAGAAATAAAACGTGTGGTTTTATAATAATAATAATCCACATATATATAATATAGTACAATTTTTACACCATAATCTTTACATTATTGCATAAAATAACTCAAAAGAATATTTAAAAGCACTCCATTAGTTTGGCAATAATTCACATATTGTTATCATTTATCCGAATTATAATAATCCCTTACTTTCAACTTTCAATAACATATTATTTAATTTAAAATCATATTATTAATTATTAAAAAAAGTTGAAAAGGGTAGTGAAGTGACACCTGAAAAAGGATATACTGAGTTGTATGCCAGTAAAGGTAGGGGCAAGATGGTAAAATTAAAATTTGGAGGGGGGGCATATCCGAAAAGAAGGATAAGATTATTCTTGTCGTACATACCTGAGACGTGGGCTTCTCTTATTGGTCCACGTATATTTGAGCCATGTGAGGCATTTTGCTGTACACGTGAGCGGCACGTGATGATAAAAGAAGTTTAAAAGGGGGTTTTGTTTTGTTTGTTCAAGTAGCTTTTTGGGTTTTGGTAAAGTTCAGGCAGAGGAACTTTATTTGACTATTATTAACTTAAACAAAAATTAAAAAATAGTAATGAGATAACAATAATAATATTATCCCATTACTTCAAAGGTCTTAGCCTATTGCGGGATAAGGAGGGTCAATGTATGCAGTTTGATTTCTATATTTAAAACATAGATCGATTGTTTTCGAATGACCTATAATGAGCATCGAAAGTTGCATTGACTAACTACTACTTCATAATTGAAAGAAGCGCAGACAGTTTAAAGAGTCATTTTGCTTTATCCATCATATCCCAAAGCCAAAAAATAGTAAATCCTTGGCTCCATCCGGCTGTGGAAATAGTACATAATGAGATAATTTTATCAAATTACTCTTTGAATATAATAAATATGATGTCTGAAAAATATGACAGATAAATGACTATAATTAGTGATAACTGTAAATTAATAATTATGTGTAAAATTATTTCTTGATTTTATAAAATAGATAAATATTATTGAATATCCCAAAATAATATATGAGACAAGTTAAAATGGACGAAGAGAATAATTACTTGTCTCATCTCATATTCATTAATGGTCTATATATTTTTTTCTAGTTATTTTTGTTTATTAGTACTGTTTAACTTAATATATTTAATATAAAAATAATGATTAATACGGATTTTATATCATTCTATTAATCGATATTTCCTTCATGAAAATGGAAAAAATTCTTCAACAATTCAACGATTATAGTATCAAAACTTTAATAATGTCTAGACAATAATATGTACTAGGCATGATATTCGAGTCAACTAAGATTATTTTGTACCAAATATTTATATTAGTTATACAATTACAATAATATTCACAATTAAATCACAATGAATAATCACACTTGGGGCCGCAAGTAAGTCAAAAATAATTTATTATATAAGCTTTTATAGTATTAATAGTACAAAATATAACCTCGAAATCCTTTTCAAAATGTACACGTTATACTGATACATAAACTTCTAAACAAAGAAAAAGATTTTTCATAAACACCCATCCTTTTTTATTTAAAATCTAAATTAGAAGTGGATTTGATTGGTTAGATATCAAATTTCATGATAAAATTTAAATTTTTGAAAACACGTTGTTCTAATATTATGCTGTTTGATATGTTACTTCGTATGAATTTTAAAAAGAATTAATGTGTAGTACAATATTTGACATTTATAAAAGAAAATCGAATATATATATTTAAGTGTATAGTTACGTCCATAATTTAATACATTAATATAATATTAACATATGTAAAAAATTAATAATTATTTTGACTCAACCCATTTTGACCCAAGTGAATTTGGATTGGATTGAATCTTGACCCATTATAATCCATTCAAATTTGACTCAACCCATCCAATTGCAACCCCTAGTATGTTTCTTGAAAAGTTCAAAGTCATAATTCTCTATTATATGAGCACGCTTAAATCAAATTTGAACAAACTAGGATTACAACAATAATAACATACCCAGTTAAATCCCACAAGTTGTCTGGAGAAGGTAAAAATATACATAAATCTTACCATTATCTCATAAAGATAAAAAAAATATTTTCAGAAGACTCTTGTTTCAAAAATATCAAGCTCCATTAGCAAAGAATAAACAATGATTATCAATATTAAATTTGAAATTTATTTTTTGATTAATTTAATATAACAATAATATTAAAATATTTCTATGAATCAAAAAACTTAAATTATTACGTAATGTCATATTAATCTAAATGACACAATTATGCCTCAATATATTTCTAGCTATTTCGCGTATTTTTAAGCAAAGAAATTTATCAATCCCATTACCACGTGGTGTCACCTTTGGATTTGTAGATCGAAGAAACGTGTCAAAATGTTTGTAAAGCCACCAAATGCCAGCAAAATTTCTTATGACACAAGGAAGCATAACACAATGACCATACATTTAATACGTCCAAAAATCTCTATATCATTTCATCTGTCAGTTTTGATAGGTCACTCAGAATCAATATATCATTATGACATATCATATTATATTTTTTGATAAAAACATTTATGTTTTTATTACGGTATTACATATAATTATATTGTGCGTGAAGATTATCAGAAAATATAAAAACAGAATCCTATCAATAAAACAAGAGTTCAATCAATGTTAGCTTTAAAGATTTGGAAAAAGGACTTTTTTTTTATAACAAGGAAAACCCTGGTTGCTATTTTTTGGATATGACGGAGTAAATTTTTGCTCTTATGTAATAGCTTACAAACTAAATATAACAGATAATTAATATTAGATAAGCTCAGTTGAGCTTGTTTGGTGTGATGAACTCAAACCAAAAGGCAAATCCGTTATTTTTGTTGGCAAGAAATTTTAAACTTGAGACCCCTAATATGGACGTCTCAAATCCAGACCATTTGGCCACTCGAAGGGTGAAAAAAGGGCAGATATTTTAGATTTCTAAATTTGAGAGGCTTCAAATTTTAAAATAATAATAATAGGTCATGAATGTTACTCCGTATTATTTTATATGGCACAATTGACTTGGAATGATATTTAAACATAAAAGAAGTCTTTTAAAATTTATTATGTGAAATAATTCTTTGGTATTTATGTACTTATAAATACAATAACATACTAGTGAAATTCCACAAGTGGAGTCTGATAAGGGTAGAATGTACGTAAACTTTATCACTATCTCATAGAAGTAATGAATTTATGTAGTTATAAATTATTTTCATTAATGATAAAAAAGAATTTTTAAAATTAAATTATTATTTTAATTATAGTTGGATGACATTCTTTGGTGACAAAGGGAGTCATTTTAAGTCTAGCTTATTGATATTAAGTTATTCGACAAATAATTAGTGAACGAATTAAAATTTTATAACTAATGAGTTAATTTTCTTATCAGGTAAATCGTCAAGAATAACCGTACTTGCACATTATCCTTAGGTATATAAACGATAAGTAGATATTATATTATGATTCAACACTAAAGCATGATCCATGATAACTATTTTGAAATCCATTCTACAAGCCATATAAACTAATCATTCTAATATTTCAACTAAATAAATTCAATAAAATTGCAATTTATTCCTTACCATACTTTTGGGCATGATACAGTTGAAAAAAACGACATACACGCTTGACAAAAGAAATGCAAAAAACATACACACTCAAAATTGAAGCTCGATTGACAAAAAGGAAGGAAAAAAAAACAAAGTTTGGACATTCCCAAAGCCTATGTTGTTCAAGACTCTTCAAAAGTGTTAGCAAGTGCGTGCCGAATTCTCCGATACTAGTGTATTTTCGGAGAATCCAACATGGGTGTGAAGGGTGTGAGCAATTTAGCACAAAGCACAACTTAAGCAGCAGCACCAGATGCCTTGCCTTTCTTCTTTTGAAGTTTCTTCATGTAGAATTCTAACTCTTTCCCTTCCAAAATGTACCTATCAGTTTCAGTTATGAGCCAAATCAGCAAATCACACAAAGTGTAAAAATGGTATTTGGGTTGGGGGGAGGGATTATGGAGCCTAAGCTTACCCATCAGCTCGACCACATTGACCAGGACGGGATGAGATGCAGGCATATAGCCTGCCAGAGCCAAATTGCTCTTCGAGATGACTATCAAGTGTACGATCCTTCTGACGTTTCTCAATTTTCCGGACTACGTGGTTGCTCTTCTTAGCTTCCTCGGTAGCTTCTCCCTCCTTCAGTGTTGCCATGAGAAAAGTATCAGTATATATGCGAGGGAATATTCCATACACTTCTCACACATCACTTAACCAAACAGAAATACAAATCATAGAACGGAGTCACTAGCTTAAATTCATACACAGGAAAAAGAAAGATAGTTATGGAAGGAGGAAAACCAAATTTAGGATGACACTAGTAACAACAACAACAACAACCACCTACCAAGTGAAATTCCATAAGTAGGGTCTGGGGAGGATAAGATATACGCACTATCTCATAAAGATAGAGAGGCTGTTTATAAAAGACCCTCTAGGATGATACTAGTAAGCAGTCTATAAATCCTTGCTATATATTCTACGCTGCTCGTTCTTCCCAAAAATCTTAGCTTATGTTGTTCAGACTCTTAAAAGATGTCAATGGATGCATGTCGGAATCTTCAAAGGTAGTGTATTTTTTGAGAATCCGACATGGGTGCAGCACCGAAATTGAGGAGTCCGCACAACTTGGAATCTTGCCACACCCATGCCATTATCTCCAAGTATGCACTACTTTGAAGAGTCCAACTCACACCAATTGACATTTTCAAAGAGTCCGAGAAACACAGAGCCTATAATTATGTAGAGTGATGCGCAACTATGTTGAGGTACCTCATTTGTATTTTCCTTCTTAGAGGCCCCTTTCTTTTTCCTACCAATGTCAACACCATAGTGCTGTAGGTACCACTGTTTAAATGGTGCAGCATCAACTTGAACGATTGCACTTTTGACAAGTGTTTGTGTGCGGACAAGTTCATTGTTCGAGGCATTGTAAACCACATCAAGGATACGAGTCTTGCGTGTGACTGCCTCACTACCCCAAGAATAGTTTCCTGTATCCAATCTCAGTGCCCTCCACTTCACATTGCCACCACGCACACGAATTCTCCTGACTGTCTTGTTACTTGAGATCTTGGTATTAGCTGGCTGGCGTCCAAGCTCGTACCTTTTGAGAATAAAAAGAAGATAAGCATATGACACAAATTCAATATGTGCAGCCTGTGCGTGTAAGAGTTTTACTATAACATCGTCGTCTTAAAAGGAATAGACAGTGAACTACCTACACTACAACTGATCTACTAGCAACTACAACTATTATAGAATAGCATAGTCAGTCAAATCATCACCATATAACCTAGTTACCCAGAGGCATTCTTTAGTTATAAAGCAGAAACATATAGTCAAAGTCCATTTTTACAGAGAGAACCATTAATCAGCACCAAGAATCAAGTTTAATATAATGTCATCAATTCAATAGGTGAACATCTATGAAGCTCAACAAAAAAATTTGACCACTCGTTTTATAACCCCCAAGGAACAACTAACTGAACAACCCCACAATTAAATGAATTCAACAGTGGAACACAGTGTTGCTAAAAATTAAAAGCTCGCAAGAGCCACAACGTAAGAGCTTTAAGCGAGAATGGAAGTGCACAAGCACAATATTCGTCTTAAGAAAACTAGCTTCAAAATTGCAGAGATAAAACAGATATTTGTAAAATCAAATTACAATTGAAAATGCTAATTCCAGTGTTTAGTATACAATATACTTGTGCACGAAAGGACGACTAGTAATCATATAACAAGATGATTAGTAGAAGTAACTTTCTTCCTGCATTTTCTCTTTATTCTTTTCCATGTCCTAAAGTCAGATTCAAAAGTAACACACCATTTTTCATTAAAGCAAACTTTTTTGCCTCACGAAAACAGCCTCTCTACATCCCCGAGGTAAGGATAAGGTATAAATACACTCTACCCTCCTGGCTATGTTTTTAGAAGTGAGAATTTCTCTTAAGCATATCAATTAATTCTTCAAAGATACTAAAATTGACTATCTCATGGAAGGGAGTGGGATGCGAGAGAAAGTCTTACTATCCAACTATCTCTAGCACCCCCTAATTGTCGCTAAGGAGTCTCGGTCCTGCTCTCAACCAGGGTAGGTATTTGTTGGTTTTTCCTAAATAGAACAGTGTTGTATTGCCTGTACTGTTAACTTTACTTGTCTAGGCAAATCAAATAGGTATGGATTGGGAATGAACTGAAAGAAGCAAGAAAAATGATCCGCTACGTATGCAAGCCTTTGCTTTGCATCACTTCTCCATGACTCTTAATAATACAGATTAACGAGTCATTACTCAATAACGAATTTTGGCAGTTCATTAACAGAAGGCAGACTAATGAACACACATGCAAGCATATACAACATATACAACATAAAATTGAGATACATAGACTGTTTCCGATACACATAAACATAGACAACAACATACAAACTGTAACCCACAATTGAGATTGACTGTTTCGGATACACAAATACACTGTTTCCGATATACACAAATATATACAACAACATGCACAATGTAACCCACAATTGAGATAGGTAGACCGTTTCCTATACACACAAACATATAGAACACAATGTAAACCACAATTGGGATAGATAGGCAGTTTCCAATACACACAAACATATACAACAACATACACAATGTAACCCACAATTGGGATAGATAGACAGTTTCGATACACACAAACATATAGAACAACATACACAATGTAACCCACAATTGGGATAGATAGACAGTTTCCGATACACACAAACATATACAACAACATACACAATGTAACCCACAATTGATATAGATAGACAGTTTCCGATACACACAAACATATAGAACAACATACACAATGTAACCCACAATTGGGATAGATAGACAGATTCTGATACGCACAAACATATACAACATGCACAATGTAACCCACAATTGAGATAGATAGACCGTTTCCTATACACACAAACATATAGAACACAATGTAACCCACAATTGGGATAGATAGGCAGTTTCCGATACACACAAACATATACAACAACATACACAATGTAACCCCCAATTGAGATAGATAGACCGTTTCCGATACACACAAACATATACAACAACATACACAATGTAACCCACAATTGGGATAGATAGACAGTTTCGATACACACAAACATATACAACAACATGCACAATGTAACCCACAATTGAGATAGATAGACCGTTTCCGATACACACAAACATATACAACAACATACACAATATAACCCACAATTGGAATAGATAGACTGTTTTCGATAGACCTTCAGCTCGAAGACACACACATAAACATAAAGAGATATTAGGGGTTAATTCACATAATAAATTATGAAAAAATTATGAAAAAAGAAAAAACTGACTTTCGCTTCTTCCTCCAAGCTTTCTTCTTTCCACCAGTTGCACGTCTCTTGTGCATAGAATCTCTTGAGATACCTGTACAACATACATAAACAAAATTATCAAATTCATCATTTTTTGTAATAACACAAATTGTACAAAGATAATAATATCAAAGGAATCTGTAGAAACAGCAAAAAAAGGAAGAAAATTTCAGATAATTACCCATAGTTACTGAGAGCTTGAGCAGACCTCACTTCTTCACTCTGGTCTCCTCGTAGTGATGGGAGGATAACTAAAAACCCTAGCTTCAAAGATTTGGTGCAGCCCACCCATATTGGGCCTTAACTAATTTTGCCGAAAGCCTAATACATAAACGTATCTTTTAATTTGATTTCAATTTGAATAGGCATAAATAGATATTTAATGATAATTCACGTGAGATACACTCAAATTGGGTTATATATGTCACATAAGATGTTATTTCTACGTGTTCAACTTTATGTAAGTTTGAATGTCTAACGTGCACACTCAGTACTAGAAATCATAAATGTTAACTGAAATCAAATTAAAAGGTGTAGTCATGTATTATCGATCCTTCAAATGGGTAGACTTAATTCTTATGAGATAATTCCTTCGTTCCATTTTAACTAAATTTGTTAGGCAATACACACATATTAAGAAAAATATTCAAAGGTAAAATTTAAACTATACTTTTCACTATTGCCTCTTTGTGAAGTCATAAATATGTAAGGTAATTTATCTCCGAGAAAATATAACATTTCAATAAATGAAAAGGCAGATGTGAAGAAAATTTCAAATATTCATCTTAAACTTTTAACGATTCAATTATTTTGAACATTAAGAAAAATCTCAAATGCACCTCTTAAGTGGGGCCCCCTATCTTAAGTTAATTTGAGACGAAGAAAATATTATAGTGCAAAAATATAAACTTTGACCATGTGTCCAACGAATTGTAACCACAGTCATGAGATTCTACATGTAATATACAGTGATATACATAATAGACACATGATATACATTGGGCTTTTTCTCCTGGCCAACCCATTACAAGTGACATTTTCTGATGTCCTATCATATACTTGTGTAATTGTCAGATTAATGGAGTTGATGATTTAATTTGGTTTGATTTTTTTTTTATAAAGCATCATTAAATCAATTTAGTTGGCTTTTCAAATATCAGAATCAACAACAACAACATACCCACTGAAATCCCACAAATGGGGTATAGAAGAGCAGATTGTACACAGTTATTACCGCTACTTTATAGAAGTACAGAGGTTGTTTTCTAAAAACCTCAACTCAAAATACATAAACAGAAAGAACTAGATATGACAAAATGAGACGTAAGGGAAAGAAAGGGAACAGAAGAGTAGATGCAACTCAAATATCAAAATCATGAAATAGATTAATAAAATTATCAAAATATAAATTATAAATCAAACTAGACAAAATAAGTCAAAGAATTGGATTGTGGTAAAGGCATAACCTAAATTATGAGAGGAAAAAAATTCAAAAACATTAATATGTACTATAAAATTTCATTATATTTTAAAAAATGAAAAATTAAATTTATGTTTTTTTCTTCTTCTCAATACTTAGCTTACTTATGGAAGGACAAATGTCCAATTAAGAAAATGACAAGATAAGTGCATTATATTTTTTAAGGTGCACCTACATTAGACCAAAATATAAAAATAAAAAGTCACACTCATATTTATTATAATTGTTTATATATTGACGTGAATTTAATAATTTTTTTTATCTATATGTATTACATTATTTTAAATAATATTGGATTATAAATTGAGGTATTGTGTATATATACACACTTGAGAAATTCATTTAAAAAAAAAAAGAAAATTTTAAAATTAATTTAGAATCTAACAACTTAGAATAATTAGAATTTTAAATTTATGGCTTTAAATCTTGGCTTGTCTCCAGATTTTTAGATTATTGTAGGATCTCATAAGTTTCATATTTTAAATTAACCTCTATTAATTAGTCTACTTCTTTTTATCTTAATTTATAACTTAATCATAATAAATTAATATAATTTAATATAAATACCGAGTTCATAATAAGTTTTTATCCATTTTCAATATGCTTTACCTATACATGTTTTTCAGAAGCCTCCCACCCAATATTTGGAGCCCATATTGAAATTCCGACTAAATTTGAATTCTTTGTTACAGAAGCTATTTAAAGGGTGGCGTTCTCAACAAGATTTTTTCCATCTCTCAGAATTTGAACTCGTGACTCTCACTGTCGAATTAGGACAAAGAAGTACTAATATTTATTATTTGGCAATAATTATAATCTTTGTAAAATATATATATATATATATATATATTAAGGTGCACCTAAATTCATTAGACCAAAATATAAAAATAAAAAGTCACGCTCATAATGATTATAATTTTTTATGTATTGACGTATTGACGTGAATTTAATAATTTTTGGGAGCCTCCCACCCAATAATTGGAGCCCATATTGAAATTCTGACTAAACAGAACCTATTCAAAGGGTGGCGCTTTTAACAGGATTTTTTTCATTCTCAGAGTTTGAACTCGCGACTCTCACTGATGAAACAATCCCTAATAATATTGAATTAGGACAAAGAAGTACTAACATTTATTATTTGGCAATAATTACAATCTTTGTAAATATATATATATATATAATCAGATTTTTAGTTGGTTAAGGATTCCACAACTAATCCTTAAACGAAACGGATTAGGATTCTTAATACTATTATTTAAGCCTCCCATCGTCTCATAATATTTTCACCAAAACTCTCACAGAATTTCATAATTTTTCCTCTTTTTTTCATAATTAAATTCCCAATGGATTGTGTTTCTTCATCCTCCAAGATTTCATTCACAACATTACCACAATTTTCTTCATTCAATTTACAGAGTTTACAGATTATTCCTTTGTTCAAAACCAAGAAAAATAATTCACTGACATTAATGGCTAATTGTAGTAGTAATAATGATAATAATAATAATAATACGGTGTTTAATGGATTAACTGCTCCATTAATGCCAACGACGGAAGCAGGGAGATCGTTGAGCGGGCATATGCATGATGACAGAGCGTTGTTTTACGCGTCTGTCGAGAAAGAATTGGAGAGATTGGATTATATGAGGAACGATGCATTACTTCGTAGTGTTTTTAGTGTGGGCACAGACGAAGATATTCTTCACAGGTTTGTAATTTCCACAAGAGTTTTTAAGTTATATGCATTGACGATTTTAGAAACTTTTGTTGTTGAAAAGTCATATAAGAACTTAACTAGACAGAGAGTACCATTTTTTTTCGAGAAAAGTATAAAAAAAACACAAATTATTAGTTTTATATTGAACTATTGATAGCGTTAAAAACACACTTTTACTTGACTAACTGAATTTTGTAACAAGATTGAAATACACTCCTAGGGGATACTGAACTATTGATAGCGTTAAAAACACACTTTTACTTGACTAACTGAATTTTGTAACAAGATTGAAATACACTCCTAAATTCTTGTCATGTTAAGGGGATACTGAACTATTGATAGCTTTAAAAACACACACACTTTTACTTGACTAACTAAATTTTGTAACAAGATTGAAATACACTCCTAAATTCTTGTCATGTTAAGGGGTGTTTTTAATAGTTGTGATAATTAGTTAAATTAGTTAAGTAGAAGAGTGTTTTTAAGACTATCAATACTAGTAATTTGCTTCAAGTTCAGAGATATTTTTAATAGTTTTTTTTCCTAAGTTGTTGTGCCTATATATTGTAGAATTCTTTTTTTGTTGTGTAGGTCAACTTAAACTTAATTTTATGGAATTTTGACTTATAGACACTAAAAATACAATCGAGTTTTTTAACTTAATACTAAAAACAGTTTAAAAGAGTGTATTATGAATCTAATTACATGATATATTAAAAAGTTTCATCATCTTTGTGTGTAGCATCAACCTGAAACACAACAAACCAGTAAATTTGACCAAAAGCCAATTTTTTGATGGTTTAATGATGTATAACACTAATTACGTCACGTAAATTAAGACAAGAAATTGTGAATCGGTGTTTGTCCAAGAAATTGTAAGTAGATGTTGCGAGTGACTTATGTAATCCTTGAAGAAAGATAGTGTTACTGCTATATGATCACACTTTCTAGTGACACATATACGAATTGATAAAAACCTCTAGTTAAAGAGGAAACGACAAGTATATTTACACATCATGGAAACTCTGTATTATGATAGTAGCATGATAACAATAACAACAATATATCAGTGAAATCCCATAAATAGGGTCTGGGAGGGTAAAATGTATACAAACCTTACCACTACCTCATAGAAGTAGAGAGACTGTTTCCTGGGGACTCTCATCTCAAAATCTATAAGCAGAAAGAACCAGATATGACAGAAAGAACTAAATATGTTGCAATGTTTACTAATGGCAGGAGAATTTCTGAGCTGAGAAAGCAGGAATGTCGAAGCGCTGTAGAAGATGTTATGTACATGTTAATCGTCCACAAGTTCTCTGAAATCGGAGTGCATTTGGTTCCTAAGCTCTCGAATTGTATGTACAATGGAAGGCTTGAGATATTGCCTCGTAATCACAATGAACTCGAGTCTATACATAGCGTTGAAGTACTTGAATTGGTTAAGGAAATAGGATGGGAAGACAAATCGAACGTGATGGGTAATTGGGGCCTAACTCAAATCCAAAAGCATCAAATTCGTCATGTCTATCGCGTTTCAATTTTGTATGGATACTTGTTCAAGTCCGCCTCATTGAGGTACCAATTGGAAAAGAGTTTTCATAAGACTCCTCCTACCAATTTTAGGACTTACGTTTTGAATTTTGATGGTGCACAACCAAAACGCAAAGAAGCAAAGAGTCTAATTCAGAAGCATTGCGCTGCACTTTTTGGCGATGAGAGTGATGAGATTGTCTCAACGTCTTTCGCCAGTCTTAAGAGGTTTGTGTTGGAGGCTGTTGCTTTTGGTTCTTTCCTTTGGGATGCACAAGATTACATTGGGAGATTTTATCAACTCGAGGAGAGGTAACAACACCAGACAAGAATCATTTTTTTGATCAAACGATCGAAGAACGATCACATTGGATTTTTCATCTCATTTAACGAGAAAGTCCCATCTCTGCCATTGTTCTTTCCTTCTATATCCCATTGATTCAACGGGATACAGAAAGAAAGACCCTAGAGGTTATAGTATATATATATAGTAGTTGTCAAGTATATTGTAGTTTTCTTGATGTATGAAGGGTTCTTTTCTGTGATGTTAAATATTTCAATTTGTTTTAGGACAAATACACTTACAACTTCCATGGTATTGTGATACTAATTAGTTGTTTGCCTTTGTCACAATTCAAAATGGACTCTCGTTTTATTCCACCAAGACAAATCAATCTAAAACTCAATTATAACAATAAAGTGTAGAAAGACAGTAAAAACCAAAGTTTAGCTATAGATAATAAGTCAACTTAACTAAAACCCTTAAAACCTGATTGTCACGTGCATAAACCTCTAATATATTGTAGTTTTCTTGATGTATAAAGAATTCTTTTATGTGATGTTAAATATTTTTGAATTTGTTTTAGGACAAATACACTTACAACTTCCATGGTATTGTGATACTAATTAGTTGTTTGCCTTTGTCACAACCCAAAATGGGACGTGATTATTAGGATGCAAACTCTGCCCACATTGGTTGTGGAAAGACTAAATATTCGTCTTATTCTACCAAGACAAGTCAATCTAAAACTCAATTATAACAATAAAGTGTGAAAGGATAGTAAAAACCAAAGTTTAACTATAGATAATAAGTCAACTTAACTAAAACCCTCAAAACTTGATTGTCACGTGCACAAACCTCTAATACATTATAATAGATTTGAAAGTAAAATACAAGTCTCAGACTTAAACTAGTTAATAATCTACCTTCGGTATTTAGTGAATTCAGATGCATGTCGCAGAGATGAGGATGCTGAGATGGATGTGCGGTCACACCAGAAGTGACAAGGTTAGGAATGAGACGATTCGAGAGAAATTGGAGGTGGCATCGGTGGAGCATAAAATGAGGGAATCGAGACTGCGATGGTTCGATCATGTGCAAAGACGGGGCATCGACGCTCCTGTTAGGAGGTGCGAGAGGTTGGTTGTGGAAGCTACTCGGAGGGGTAGAGGTGGGAGGTGATTATAAAGGACATGGCAGATCTTGACCTCACTGAAGACATGACCTTAGATAGACAGATGTGGAGGGTACGAATTAGAGTCGCAGGCTAAGTTCTCCCCCTCCTTTTCCTTCCTAGTCTTCTCTTTCGTCATCTTCCTCTTCTCTTTATTAGCATTAGAATCATTCTTACTAATATTACTCCTTTTTCTTTTAATTCTCTAGCGTATATGTGTTAGTTTTAGTATAGTTAATTCCTGTTATGTGCTTTGTCTGGTTCGTCGCACCTGTTCTTTGTATCATATCTAGTCTTTCTGCTTTTGGGTTTTGTGCTGAGGGTTTTAGGAAACAGCCTCTCTACTTCTATGAGGTAGCGGTAAGGTCTGCGTACGATCTATCTTCCCCAGACCCCACCTGTGGGATATCACTGGGTATATTGTTGTTGGTATTTAGTGAATTCCTTATTATAGTCAAGTTCAACTTATTTGATATTGATAATTTGAAATACAGTTGATTGATTATTGATAGGAATTAGGATGGTCTTTTGCGACTTTGAATTTTCATTTACAGTATGTTTGGATGCTTGATAAGTATTATTTTTTTAATATATTGTATTGTGATTTATTATTTTAATGAATCTAATATTTGAATAAATTGTATCATTTTTATTGTTACATGATTTTCATATATTCATAATTTGAATGATAAATCACAAAAAGGTGTAGGATACTAGTTAAAATTAATATAAATAGATAGGATAAATGATAATTTTTAAATTACAATTTATTTGCTTTTATTAATTAGTACTTGATATTTTCAAATCTACGTCGTTTTTCAAAAATTGTCTCTATATTTTCACGAGATAGAGTTAAGAATGTAGTAAATCTCATTCCTAACTTTTCAACTTCTTTTTTTTTTTCCTCAAAGTTTTTAAACCATAGAAATATCTTAGAACTTTAAATTATAAATTATTCAAATATTTATATTAACAAATAAAGTTTTTCAAATAATAATATATTACAAACACGTGACTAACATCTTATTAGCTTAAATTGAACTATACCAATATAAAATGGTAACAAAATGGAGCATATTTTAAATTACAAATTATAAACGTGTCAAACGTAGAAAGGTCAATGACACGTTATCATGTCGTCTAATTTTTTAAATACTAAAATCCAAGTAATAAAAAAATAATAATAAAAATTCTTTTTTCTCAAAAGCAAGAAAATAAAACAGGAAATTAGTATATCAATGCAGTAGGTTAAAGCTTTAGTTCTTAAAATAATACAAAATACTCGAAATTACAAACAAAAATTGTACTTTCCATTCTTGAACTACACAATGAACTAATTTTTTTATGAATAAACCCATTAATTAGAATCTATATGCAGGTACTTTACACACAAGCAGAAGTACAAATTTTAAATTTTTTTAATAGAATTTAATTTTTTTAAAAAAAAAATGGGTCTTGAACTATTCGATATTGACATTTTTTACCTTTAAAAGATTTTAAAAATAAAATATTTTTTGACAAAAAATCTTATTTTCGATAGATTTTGTATTAGAAAAATTGCTTTTCAAAACATATGCTTAAAAAAAAAAAGTGAACCAATAACCCTATTGAAATTTGCATCTGTTGTTTGAAAGTTGTAATTTATTGTTAGGTTGAATATAATATTTATATTAATTATTATTTATTATTATATAATGATAAAAAAAATATTTTATATAATGATTTGATAGATCTAGTTACCTAATCTTTTAATTATCATTTTATTTATATGAATATTTTAGTAAAAATTTTTGATGAAGTCATATCATGCGATTTGATATTTCTTTTATCAGTGTAGATCCACTTTTATATGTAACAATGAGAATTATTACTATTTATCTAAATATTACATTCAGTAAAATAATAACATATAATTCAAAACAATATAATACATTGTTTCATAGTTAAAATTTTGATTTAAAAAAGTCAAAATATAAAAAATAAAATTACATAATAAAAGCTTAGGAATATCAATTATATGATAATACACATAAAAAAAACTATTTTTACTTGAAGCATATACAACTCCATTACTATATATTACATTATAATATAATATAATACAATCCACTAAGAAATAATAATTGATGAAAAAGTATCAATCATCACCCCTAAACTATTTTTACTTAAGCATATACAACTTCATCACTATGTATGACATTATAATA
>JAOTQR010000092.1:1585920-1612208 GCA_025774065.1 Solanum ossicruentum | reverse complement strand
TATGTATGACATTATAATATAATATAATATAATATAATATAATAAAATATAATATAATATAATATAATATAATATAATATAATATGATATAATATAATATGATACATTAAGAAATAATAGTTGATGAAGAAGTATCAATCATCACTCCTAAAATATATATGGCTCCATCACTACATGCAATACACAGTAATATTCCTCCAGTTTCAATTTATATGAATCACTTTGTCTTAAAAAGTTAACAAAAAAATCTTTTAAAACTTGTAGTTAAAAAAAATATATATTGTAGATATTCATGTGTTAAAAAAAATTTATTTTATTAATGATAAAATATTTTAAAATTAAATTATTATTTTTGAGCAATTAACTAACAGTTTATTAATCACCAAATTAAAAACAACCTCAAGTCGATGAAATTAAATTATCTTTAAATATAAAAACATATCTTTTTTTAACTAACTAAAAGAGAAAATAAATCAAGCAAAATAAGATAAAGAAAATAATTTGATGAAAAAGTATCAATCGACACTCCTCAAATATATATATATATGACTATCATTCCATATAATATAATATAAAATAAATAATTAATAAAAAATATCTCTCACTATAAATATGTATACTTCTATTACTATATAATATAATACATTACAAAATAATATATTAGGTAACAGTCTCTCTATCTCTATGAGGTAGCAGTAAGATCTGCATATAATTTGCCCTCCCCAGATCGCACTTGTTGGATATTACTGGGTATGTTATTGTACAAAATAATATCAGAAACATAAGGTAGGGTTTAAAATAGGAAAAGTGAAGACAAGAAACAACACAATTCAAGGTTGAAACAAAAAATGAAATCTTATTGGTTTATATAGGCGGCAGATTCGTGTGTCACTTGCTCTTTTCTAGAATAAAAAAAACACTGATAATGATGATTTTTGTTTTTTTATTTAAAAATTGTTAGTGGCAATACATAAATGAACTAATATATACAGAAATACAATTAAAAAAAACACTTACACAGTTTATATTCAGTGAACAAAGCTTCACTAATTTCAACAAACTTCAATAAATTAATAACTAAATAGCTGTATAGAACAAAGATATACTTCCTCGATTTGCTTCATATTAGTCGTCCACTAAAAAAAATAGATTTTATAAATTTATTTAGACTATAAATTTTTATATAATTATAAGAATAAACTTAAAAATTAAAGTAATTCTATATAACTATTATACATTAGGAAGTTTTATAAAATTAGTTTTACTTATTCATTTTAATCATATCTCATCTTTCTGCTTCTGAATTTTGAGCTGAAGATTTTAGAAAACAGTCTCTCTACTTCTGTAAAGTTTCCGTACAATCTACCCTCCCCAAAGCCAACTTGTGTAATATCACTGAATATATTGTTATTATTGTTACTTATCCATTTTGAATTTGACCGGCCTCTTAAAAAATAATAATTAATATAAATATTTATAATATTACTTGTATTAATTGATGTATATTCTAAAGTTTTGAAAGTAAATTTATGAATTAAGTGATTTATATCAAAAGGTAAAAGAAATTAAAACATTCTTAATATGTCAAAAATATATACTTTTAGAATAATGAATAAAAAAATAAAATAAAAATATAATTTAGTACAACTAACATGAAACGAAGAGAATAATATAGATTATACAACAATAATATAACTTAACCCTAAACCCTAGCTAATCAACATTTCTCAAAGAAAATTAGTGTAGAAACAAGGTAAAAACAAACCTAAATACTCTACAATATAGGGAGAGGTCTAATAATTCAGTTGAATACATTGCATCCAAAATGTACTCCCTTCTTTTTAATCCAAAGTATCTTTATTTAATTGGATATAATTGAATACATTGAGATTATAGTTCACAGAAAACAGACTCTCTACTTCTATGAGATAGTAGTAAGTTCTGCATACATTACACTCTTCTCAGATTCCACTTGTGAAATAATACTGGGTATGCTATTGTTATTGTTTCTTTTTTTACCTAATATGAAATTAATGGAAGAAATCTGAATTTGGGGATGAAAGGTTTGAAACCCTTCGACAGGGTAGAAATCAAAGAAGAGGTAAGCAAACAAAATCTGAATGACTGAAAATGTGGGATAACATAAGATCAACAACTTCTTGTTGAAAATATATGAGATTTCTATTCAACGAGTTAAATTATGATATGCCTTTACAATAGCAACCAAATGAGTGCTAACACTCACAAGAACACTCATAGAATACATCAGGAAATATTTAGGATGTATATATATTTTGCACAATCACAAATCACTACATATCCAATTTCATCTCATAAGTGAAGTTCGAAAAACGTAACATATATGCATGTGTTACCCTTACTCTAAAACAATAAAGAGATTGTTTCTAACTGAACCTCGAGATAACATGCATAATACTACTTACTATTAAGAGATCTTCCACACATATGATGGCAAAAAATAAGCCAAGTGTGAATGAGATGAAGACCAAAACTATAAATGAGTATACATTAATTAACAAGATTTTAGCTTGTCCACACCTCAAATATTTCAAACTTAGGGCAAATGAAAAGAAATTTTTAAAGTATAATTTAAAGAGGCAAACAAAATTTTCCAATGGAGTAACCACTAGCATCAAATTTGGCATCAAGAATTGTACAAAGGGGGAAATCATTTGAAAATTTAGGGTACAAAATTAAAGGTGAAACAACTCGATGTCCAACATACAAAGATGTTAGAAACATAATAAGTACATGAAGTGCTCATAAGAAATGCCCCAAACAACTAGTTCATGAGAAATCAACTCGATTGAAAGAAAACGAAGAATGAAAGTAAAAGGGAGCTCCCTTCAGTCCAAGCACAGATAAAAAGGAGAGAATTTATCTCCCGCATCATTCACACATTCACAATAGTATAAAGATACATATACTTTCTATTGCGTTTGAATGAATGAGTCGGGAGATAATTCAAGTCCTTCATCTACCTATGAGTGGACTAAAGGAAGCTCTCTTATACAATCTTCAACATTACATCAAAATGAACAAATTCAAACATAAAACTAAAGAAATTCCACACAATAATACATACCAAGCATAATTGTCAAGAAATAAAGAACAAAAATCACTTCTAAGTATTATAGTACTATTTATATAAAGTTATAGCACATATCATGATCTTATATTTCAAGTTACTAATCTTACTTTATATTTGAACATCAATTTCTTTTATAGTTATCTATCAAGTGATTTGACATAATGACATAATGAAAAATGTTGCATTATGAATTTCACTTGAAAAATGTTGAACTGTTGTGATGATAAATAAAAATAAAAAAAATTGAAAAGTTGGTTAAAATCGATTATACAAATGTGATGGAAATTTTTTGACCAAATTTGAAGGAAAACAAAGTTGAAATTTAAAATAAAACTATAATGTCTAAATGGATCTTGAATCAAATCTAAAAGGGCAAATTTTATGTCCCTTCCTAACAAATTTTATTTTTGCAAACAAAATTCAAAATATATGGTTGCCTATTACTCCATTAACTTCAGATTAATATTAATAATATGCTAGCAAGAACCCTAATTTCAAATAGTAGGAAAACGATAATAAAACGATAACAACATAACCAGCGTAATCTTACACATAGTAAATAAGACATGAGAACTGCAGAATACCGTAAGTCCGAAACATAGATTAGCATTCGATAAAATTGAAACAATACAGAGAAGATTAACACACTGTATATCAAGAGATTGTAGAAAGATATGTATAAAAAGGAAAGCAACAACATAAAAAATTTCTTAAAGGGTAAAAAAAACAAAATCACATAAGATAATAAAACCAATTAAATTTCCAATAATATTGATAACATTTTCAATTAGTTACAAGAAAGATGTTTTCCCCCTTTTCAGGTAAAGGAAAATTAAACACCAAACAGTAAAAGTTATTTTTTAAAAAAAAATCAACAAATAAAATAACATTTACCTGATTTTGATCATCCTGCAAACCCTAATCCAATCATGAAATTTTATCAGCAAAAACATAAGTTAAAAGTATGAACAATGAAGGAAAAATAAGGACAATTTGAAAGTGTGACTTAATGATTAATGAAAAAAATCATGAAAAAACTAAATTCAAATCTCAGCAGAAACAAAAACGCTTAAAATAAAACACTTAAAAAGCACAAACAATGAGAAAAAAATTAAGAATCCAAAAGTGTGACTTAATGATCAATGAAAAATCACGAGAAATTTAAATTTAAATCTCAACAGAAACAAAAGAACTTAGAAATATAGAAAAGGAAGAAAAAGGCATGACTTAATGATCAACAAAAAATCGTAAGAGATCCAAACTTAGGCAACAAAATAAAAATTAGGCGACTTTTTTCGATTCGTTCTTATACTAAAAAAAAATAATCGTTATTGAAAGATACAAATTGATTCAAACATTACAATTATGAATCGAAAAAATAAACATTTAAAGAGAATAGTGTGGCCTAATAATCTACGAAACCAAATGAAAAATCATGAAATGGACTTTAAAAAAAGTAATTTTTCTTATCTATTTTCTATACTATAATTCTCATATAAAACACTACAATTATAAAAGATAGAAAATGAAGTGGGATTTTGGTTGATATGATGTCACTATGTAAAAGTAATGGTGAAAGTGATATAAAGAAAGATAGATCTCTACAAATCTAGCAAGGAAAAAGGAAAGAAAAATGAAGTGGTATTTTCCTTTTTTATTTGTGAAGAATTTTGTTTTCTTTGTTTTTATAAAGAAGAAGAGATGATGTGAAGACAGGTAGAGAATGTGCATTTATATACACATAAAACTCCCCCTTAATACGGAAGAAAAATAAGGGGTTTCAATTGACCATTGCTCTTTTTAGGTTTCACATTTGCCTACCTATTTTTTTTTCTCTTTGGCACGAAGTTTAAGGCTTTTGGAGATATTTTTTGATCTTTCGAAAATAGTTTCTATTTTTATAAGGTAATGATACGATCTACGTACATTTTATCCTCCTCAAATCTCACTTGTGAGATTTCACTAAATATGTTATTATTATTGTTATTGGCACAGAGTTTAACGTCATAAATTAAAATGTCTAAATCTAAATATGTAGGTATTTTAAATGTTTAAATCTCATTAAGATTTGAATTCGAAATAGTTATAAACCTGTTTATTTGCTGAACATATAAAAAATTTTATTTAAGAAATAATAAATATATGTGTGTCGATTTGAAATAGAATGAAATTTATGTTAATGGTGATGATGACTAATGTCGGTAATTATGTGTGTCGGTTTGGAATGGTGTTGATTAAAGATGGCTGATTGTGGATAGTATCTTATGATATAGTAGTCGACTATAGCAATTAATATTGATTGGTGGTGGCGATGGTTGATAATTAATTAGTAGTGGAATGAAATTTATAAATAATGATGATGGTGAATATTGTAATCCAAGGAAACAATTGGGCATTGGTAAATACGAATTTGAGAGAAAATTTTCTTCTATTATTCACAAGAATAGATTACAAAATAATTCTCAAACTCATACTTTACTTCACTCTTATCTTGATGTTTTTTTTTTTGTGTGTGTATAACAAATGAGAATTTACACATCTATTTATAGTTGATTTTAGAGTTCTTCTGCAGGTGTGAACAAAAAGACTTCATCTTCAAAAATGGTGGTTAAATGGTGGATTGTGGTGGCTTGTTTGTGGCTGCAAGATTTTGACCAAGATATGGTCCAAGATCTTCAAAGATATGGTGGCTGGACTTCTTCAATTCTCCCTTTCCAGTCATATCCGGAACAAGCATCCTAGCTATATCTTTGCATAGCTCTAACTTCTCTCGAGTCACCACTTTTGTCAATATGTCAGCTGGATTCTCCTTCGTATGGATCTTCACTAGTCTCAACAGTTGTTGATCCATCACCTCGCGTATCCAATGATACCGAATATCAATATGATTTGTACGAGAATAGTACATGGAGTAAACCTATATCCAAATTCTTCATCTCCATAGCCAAGGAAAATGCATGGAGTAGTCCTTGCATCTAGCTTCTGCCTGAGCTCCTTGGATACATGTGGGTACGCCAAACACCCAAATACTCTCGAGTGAGGGTATGATGGATCCTTTCCAGACCAAAGTTTCTCAGGAACTTCAAAATCCAATGGTACTGATGGAGATTGATTGATCAAGTAACGGACGGCTCTGACTGCTTTTCCCCAGAATGACTTTGGCAGCTTAGCCATACTGAGCATTCTCTGAACACATTCCATGATTGTTCAATTCATTCTTTCGGCTACACCATTGTGTTGAGAGGTGCATAGGACCGTTTTCTCATGTCGGATGCCATGTGATCTGCAATAGGCATCAAACTGCCTGAATGAGTATTCACCTCCATTGTCGGATCGAAGACACTTCAACTTCTTTCCTGTCTGACGTTCTACCATGACATGGAACAGTTTGAAGTAATCAAACACCGTGTCCTTCATTCGCAAAAAATATACCCACACCTTTCGAGAAGCATCATCGATGAACGTTAGAAAGTATCAGTTGCCGTCGAGTGATTCATCCTCCAAGGGACCACAAACATCAGAGTGTACCAAACTAAGTAACTCTGATCTTCTCGTTGAAGATGAATTAAACGAGACTCTATGCTGCTTACCAAACAAAAAATGATTGCAAGGATTTACTGCAACATCCTTGTCCACATTGATAAGCTCCTTTTTCATCAGGGTAGACAATCTTTTCTTACTCATATGGCCGAGTCTCTGGTGCCATAAATTTTGAGAAGCCTCTTTTTTCGCTACATTGAGGTTGTCTATGATTATCTTCAAATGAGTGTTGTATAAGGTGCAACAAATATGTCCTCGAGCGACTGTCATAGTGCCTCTTGACAACTTTCATGTGCCTTTATTGAAATGACTATCATAGCCCTGTTTGTCAAGAGCTACACCTGAAAGAAGATTCAATCGAAGATCTGGCACATGGCGGAAATCCTTTCAAAGTGATTGTACTCGCAAAACTTGTCTTTATCTGGATATCACCAATTCCTACAATCCCAGAGGAACTGGAATTCCCCATTTTTACAGCTCCAAAGTCTCCAGCTTTATACATTGTGAAATATTTCTTATGTGGAGTAACGTGGTAGGATGCTGCAGTATCTGCCACCCATTTCGTATCTTCACTTGAGACGTGAAGGCATGTCTCAACATCAGTTGAACAATAAGCTACATCTCCAAGAATAGTAACTAATATTTCTTCACCCTTGTTCTTCGGCTGCGAACTGCTCTAGGCTTGCTCCTCTTTCTATTTGTACCAGTTCTTCTTCATATGTCCTTCAATTCCACAATGATGACATTTATATGTTGGTTTCTTGACGTCACTGGATCTGCCTCCACTTTTGCTTCTGCCTCTCCATTTGCCTTTGCTACTCTTTTGTTGCCTCCCCCGGTTCTCTGTGACAAGGGCATGGGTCTGATCTGTGCCCATGTCCTTTCTCCTTGCCTCTTTACTAAATAGAGCATCTTTGACCATTGACATGGTAAGTTTGCCATTTGGGGATGAGTTGCTGAGTTATACGACCAACGTTTCCAATAATCGGGAAGGGAACTGAGTAGTAGCAGCCCTGAACTTCATCGCCAAGTGACATCTCTACAGACGACAACTAATTGACCAAGCTCTGGAACTCATTGGCATGCTTGATAACTGAAATTCTATTTTTAAGCTTCATGTTAACTAAACGCCTCATCAACATGGCTTTATTCCGAGCGATCTTGGCCTGGTACATGTCCTTCAACTTCTTCCAGAGGGCATATGTTTCTGTCTCTTGTGCAACATGGTGGAAGACACTATGATCAATCAATTTGACGGATTTGACCTATAGTTTCTCGGTTTGATTTTTTCCATTATGACTCCTTGACGGGATCAGAATTTTCACCTTTCAATTCGATAGGATTGAATAAATCTTTATAACTCAAGAGATGTTCCATCCGAGTTCTCCACAACGTGTAGTTGGTTGCAATAAGCATAACTATGGCTCCGAAAGATGATGTTGACTCTTCTGTGGTCATTATCACCTTGCAATAACTTAATTCACCAAAATGAGGTTGAATCTTGAAAAATGGAGCTCACTGTTACGTTCAGAACGGTCAAAAAGGTGAAATTGACACTTTGGGGCCAAAATTCCACTATTGGGGTATAATAAATTTAAAAAAACTTTGGGGATCAAACTGTAATTTCAGAGATACCATGAACTTCCCAAATCTTCAAATTTGAACAGTATCTCCATCACCAACAAAATTGCGACAGAGTTGATCGAACTTTGATTGCGATTTCTGGGCTTGTTTGAACGCTGATTAAGCTGCCGTTTGGTGCGTTGGACTCCGAGACAAATCCAATGGTGCAGTCAGAATTCGATTTAGAACAAAACTTAGAAAATCCAAATTCAGCCCGTCACCTAAAAAAAACTCGACCAACGCTTCTAACTTGGCTCTAATACCACTTGTTGTAACCCAGGAGAACAATTGAGCATTTGTAAACACAAATTTGAGAGAAAAATTTCTTCTATTACTCACAAGAATAGATTACAAAACAACTCTCAAACTCACACTTTACTTCACTCTTTTCTTAGTGTTTTTTTTTGTGTATAACAAATAAGAATTTACAGCTCTATTTATAGTTGATTTTAGAGTTCTTCTGCTAGTGTGAACAATAAGACTTCATCTTCAAAAATGGTGGCTGGACAGTGGATTGTGTTGACTTGTTTGATGGCTTGGTGGCTGCAAGATTTTAACCAAGATATGGTCCAAGATCTTCAAAGATATGATGGTTGGACTTCTTCAGTAAATGATGATAGTGAACGATATATAATGTTGATAGATAATAATATTTATCGGTAGTGATTAGCATATCAGATGCAAAAATTGTTGATGGTGGTGATAGCAAATAATGACCAACTATAAGAATAATTGTTTTTGGTGATTGGCGATAGTGGGTGGATGTGGTTGGGCTGAGGATGGTGATTCTGGTTGATAGTGGTGATGAACAATGATCATATGAGTGATGAGTAAGAATAGATAGAGTAGCGATATAAATTCATAAAATTAGACATTGTAATCGTATTAAGACTTTGGTATATATATTCATCATTTGGACCCATTAAATGATTGTAAAAATAAAAAAATAAACACACTTCATGTAAATGGTTAATATTTACACCTTGAAAATAAATAAACTTAAAAATTGAGATCTGAATAATTAAGATATAATATCGAAGGATTTTGTAATATTTTTAAACTAGCCTTTAAAATATTGTTTTTTGTCAAATAAATGAAATCCAATATGAAAAATATCAACAGTATTATGAAATATTTGGTATATATCAATGTCACGTTAGAAAGAAAATCACGTTACAAAGATCAATATAGAAGGAACATTACTTTAATTTGGCTTCTCTAAGTTTTTTCCTTATCGAGTATCTACATCAAATCATAACATAAATTTAAAAATAAGATAAATAATATTAACTAATTGTTAAGTAAGTAGCGGATTCAAGATTTTCTTTGACTAATTCCAAAATATAAATATGTATGATTGTAATTTTGAATTTAAAACCTCGAGATGAATATCGATCCCCTAAACCACTAAGTCAATCTCTAAAATTTATATTCAATATATATATATATATATATATATTATGTACCTCGTTGCCTTCTAAATCACCCCTGATATCAGACAACATGTTATTCATCTACTTGCTTAATATAAATACTTAATTATCTATTTAATGATGTAAGACCTTACCGTAAAACATAAATAAAGATCAAATAATCAAATACCCTTCTAATTATACTTTTTTATCCGATTTTAATTTGATATCCAATTTAACAAAATAAATAAATATTAAATCTTATAATTTTAAGCTAAAAATATATATAAAATATTAAAATTAATTTAAATATTTTAAGATTAAATATATTAACTAAAAAATAAATAATATTTTTAAAAATATAAAAAATCGACAAATATTTTGAGATGGAAAGAATAGGACTGACAATACTTTATCAGTCTTTGGAAGTGAAACCATGGTGTGTATGGTTAAGAATAGCTGCACGTCATACCACTGGTTGATGAAGTTTTACTTTGGAAATTTAATGTTTTTCGATTACAGTGTAATTTTTTCGTTTGTATAATATATACGAATTATTGAGGATATGAATTTTTTATCTGAATTGTTATCTTATAGTTAGTTAGCTAAATACGATTTAGCCAATAACAAATGTTGTTGCGGTGGTTCAGCACCTCACCTTTTAAGTAAGAGGTTAGGGATTCGATCTCCTCCTTTGGCGAATGAAAAAAAATTCTGTAGTCAGTTCTCTATCGCTTAGTGCAATGTCTGTGAAATGAAAGATTAATCTCATAACTTCGACTGTGAGAATACCTTGAAAAACTAAAAAGAAAAATGACTCGACCAATTTTTGATGATATATGTATACTTTATCTTTTGTTTAAAAAGCTCAGCCACATAGAAAAAAGTTTCACATCGATAAATTTACATAAATTAATATTAGGTTAAAAAGTTAATATGATCATTGTATGAATTTGTCTTCTTCTCCGTTAGTCGCGATCTCATCCATACTATGGCATAAATATCTCTAACTTGAAAGGAAAGAGTTTTGGACTTTAAAGAAGTCAATTTCACATATTCTAAAAATCTAATATATCAACAAATATAGTTATTATATATATTAGGTAGACGAAGATTTTACAGACAAACATAACTTGAAGCATTTTTATAGTTATTATATATATTAGATAGATGAGAATTTTACAGACAAACATATCTCGAAGTATTTTTAGACAGACATTTTATCTAATCAATATAGCTAAGTGGGGAAGAGTACGATAATCCGTCGCACATCATTTTTTGTTATATAGCAAGTTTTAATATATGCAACGAGACTAGTATTTATGGGAAGGTCCTAGAGTATTTATACGAATATTTCTTCTAAATTCCTAGAAAAATTCTCGAAATCCTTTAATATATTTTTAGAAATCTTTACCTATATATGCAACAATCACATATCCAATAAAATCCCACAAATAGGGTCTGGAGATGATAGATTGTACGCAGACCTTGCCGCTATCTCATAAAAGTAGAAAGACTATTTCCGAAAAACATTTTCATGTGTTATCCAATTTGTACTTAGTACCTTCTCCAACAACTTGGAGGTTTCTCCTATCTTTTATTTGTGAAAACTGTTCAGTGGGATCTTAATGGAGACAGACCATGTGTTATTGTCTGATAAAATTATACTGCCTTTCCAGCAAATTGAGTGGAAGATATTGTGTTTAATATAAATTTATATCGTCAATTAAATACATTATAAATTTTAAGCATAATACATAAATCATCGTTATAGCTTCAACTGATACAATGACATTTAATTTTATTAGTTTATAAATAAGCAATCATAAAAAAAAAGACCAAATAAATATATTTGTCCTAAATAGCGTTATCACGTAGGACATATGTGTCAATTTGCATTGTTCAGTTTCTTACATGTTTAAGTGTTTATTTGTACTAAGTTGGAGAGCAAAAGTACTAGCTGAAGTCGAGTTAAAAGACATATTAATATTTTATACCTAAATTTTACTTCGATCATTAATCTTGAGAATCCAACTTGGAAAAATTTTGTTCTGATCTCTTAAATGAGATAAATTAATTTAAGAATTATAATTTCACGATAATAATCAAGGATAATTTAGTTCTCGTATAACCAGTAGTATTCTATGATAATCCAAGGGTGATACTCCCAATATTGTTTTTCCATCTTAGAGAATTCGAATATAAGACGTTTGATTAACGATAGATGAATTACAATCATTTTACTACGATCAATTTGGTCCTTTATTTGATTATGATAGAATATTCAAATCTAATTGCTCCTATATATGCATCAGACACTAAATGAATAATTTTTTTAAAAAACAATGATTAATCAAATTCTAAATTTGAATATCAGATAATAAATAATAAATTAAATTTAATAATTTAATTATTACTTAATAAATAATATTTTCATATAAATATTTTTTACACCGTCAATACGTAATATCCTAAAACCAATGTCGACAATTGCCTGCTAAAAACAAGGCCACATCCACGCTTGCAGGAAATAGCCAACCATTTGCATTTACAGCCTTTCAAAATTCATCAACAAAATGAACAACTTGTCTGCCACAAACTTTGAGTGGAAAAAAAAATTGAGTAAAAGTTTTATTGATAAAAATATGGCTATATAATAAATGAGTATGCTAAATTTTTTATTATTCTCAAGTATTTTTTTATGTTGTTATATTCCATTGGTGGTCAATGTAGTGTATTTCTATTGAGCAAATGAATAGAAGAATCTTGCAAGAAATTATTTTTTTTATAGTTTATGTTACCGGACGTATGTTATTTCTTGTATTTTGATTATTATACTATTTGATTTTTTTTAGCAGAATCAGTCGATTTATGCTTTAAATATAGGGGTCAGACTGTATACATCCAACCCCTCCTTATCCCGCAATGGACGGGAGCCTTTGAGACAATGGGGTAATGTTATTGTTGTATATTATTTGAACTTTTATTTTTCAAATGTATGTGATACTTTTTTTAAATGTCTTCTTTACTTCTGCATTTTTGTTTTTCAAACTGCTTTGATATATATATGCATAGTTTGAATCGAGAGTCTTTAAAAAAAAAACTCTCGGTCTCTTTCATTTTCCTTCTACTTCGATAGAGAATATTTCGAGCAGAATAATAAATAACTATACCCCTGATTATACTTACTTTGTCTCATTTATTACTTGTTCAACATTATTTGACTTAACATAGAACTTAAAAATGAAAAAAAATATAATTTTGATATATGTGATCTAAAACGTACATTATTGTTCAGTTATCTTTGTCTGACTATAAATAACTTATTTTGCATTAAGAATGAAGGAAAGTTTTATAATTAGGTTGATTTTAGTTATAAAAGGTGCTTTAGGATGGACTAAAAATAAAAACATGTCACACAAATTGAAACAAACAATTAGAGTGATAATTAGAAGAACGGAAGAGGAGTATTATATTTGAAAAATTTTTGAGTGACGATTCGCTAATTTAGTAAAAAGGTGGGAGGATGGGGGAGAGGAAATGATCGAAAACTTTCTCTCTTCCCAATTTTAATAAACAAGATGAGATCATCACATCTCTTAATAATGAACTTCATTTACTTCTTTACCAATGAAGTGTACATTTTTCAAAATCCAACTTATGTTCATTTTTATTTATTACTATTTCACTTATCGAGGTCAAACTATATGAACTCTGACTTACATTTTAATATGTATTTTTCAATCATATTAATACGAGAAGGATGACTACTTATAACATTTTCATATAGTTTTCAACCATCTAAATTTTATATTTTAAGTATTAAATTTAGCTACTTGAATTTGGTTTTGACGTTTATTCAAGTTGACCTTAATAAGTGAGGAAATGATCGAAAATTTTCTCTCTTCCTAATTTTAATAAATAAGACGAGATCATCACATCTCTTAATAATGAGCTTCATTTACTTCTTTACCAATGAAGTGTACATTTTTCAAAATCCAACTTATATTCATTTTTATTTATCACTATTCCACTTATCGAGGTCAAACTATATGAACTTTGACCTACATTTAAAGATGTATTTTTCAATCATATTAATACCAGAAGGGTGACTACTTATAGCATTTTCTTATAGTTTTCAACCATCTAAATTTTATATTTTAAGTATTAAATTTAGTTTTGACGTTTAGTCAAGTTGACCTTAATAAGCGAAATAGTAACAAATAAAAATAAACAGAGGAAGTGTTATATTAGTTATTTTTTAGTACAAAAACTAAAGTACTAATTTTTTATTTTTTCTTAAAAGATCTCAATTAACTTATGTCAAAATTTTCTTTATCATTAATTAGATATTTTAAATATAAACTTCAAATATTTTTTTATTTTTGTAATATAAATTTAAAGAAACAAAAGGTCATGTCTAGATCTAGTCAAAACAATTGACAAATGAATTGAACACACAACAGACATCTATTTGTCCAACATCGTAAGAGATATGATTCTCTTCAGAAAGATATGTGGGGTATATATGCTACACACAAATAAATCAAAGATTATTTTCAATTAAAATAAATAATTAGGCAATATGCATGCATTATTACTTTGCACATTTAAATTATTAATAGTTATATTTATTTTTTAAATTTATCCTTTGCATGATTTCAGCTCAAATACAACGATAACATATTCATAATTTTTTTTTATAAGTACAACAACGGATCTAAGAAAGATAAAATGTATACAACTTTATCACTATCTCATAAAAATAGAGATATTGTTTTCAGAAAATCCTCATCTCAAAAATCAAATCCCATAAGTAGAAGATCGTAGATATAAAAAAAATGAAAAAAGTAAAACAACTAATAATGAAAAACAAATGATAGTATATAAAGACGATAAAAGTAATAAATATAAGACGAATAATTACAATACATGATATAAAAATATGACTAATCCTACTAATCTACTGACAAATATTTTTTCATAAATAGGCTTTAAAAATGGTAAGGTGGGCATAAGCTTTATTTCTGTTTTTCAGGATAAAAAAGATTATTTTCATTAAATTTCAATTCATGAAAATTGCTTTTAGAAAAAGTTTGAAAGAAAAGTGAGATGAAAATATTGGATAAAGAGAGTATAGGCCGCACAATTATTAAATGATAATCGAAATAAAAGAAGCAATTAATAATAATAGTGAACTCAAAGTACAAAGATAATTTTAGTATATTAATAATAATATTGATAAGATATATAATAAATAAAAGCTTCAGTCTATCAAAATTCTCTATCACTTCCTCTTTGATCTCTCCATTCTTAGAATATCATTATATCAGAATGGATGTGATAATTAAGATAGAATAGTCAAAATTTCAATATTAAAATAATTAAATTCGTATTGAATAAATTCATATCAAATATCATAATATAAAAATTACAAAAACAACATTACCTCAATGCTTTAAAGGCTCCCGTCCATTGCGAGGTAAGGAGGGTCAAATGTGCGCAACCTAACCTCTATGTTTAAAAACATAGCGCGACTGTTTCCAAAAGCTCCCGTCCATTGCGGGGTAAGGGGGGTCGGATGTACGCAGCCTAACCTCTATGTTTAAAAACATAGTACGACTGTTTCCGGATGACCCATAATGAGCGTCGAAAGTTGCATTGACTAACTGCTACTTCACAATTGAAAGAAGCGCAGACAGTTTAAAGAGATTTTGCTTTATTCCATCATACCTCAAAACCAAAAGATAATAAATCTTTGACTCCATTCGAGATAGAAAAAATCATGTAAAAATTACGATATTAAAAATGTCAATATCGATAAAATATTCAATACCTAGCATATTATATCCACCCCTACAACCCCTACTAAAACTATAGTTTTAACTTCCTTTTTTTTTAAATAAAAAATTGAATTGTACTTTGAGATTCTTTTAGCTGCAAGTGTTTGATCAGTCTAAAAAGCTGCATTGTTATCATTCACTAGATGAACTTTATCACATGATTTTTTAATTTTTTTCACTTAGTAAAATGATTATACTTTTGAATTCCTAACACCACCTGTCTCTGTTAAAAAGTTGAATTGTAAAATCTGCCTTATGTCATATCTTTCTATTCACAAATTGGCTGTTTCTATAAAAACCTAAAGGTCCTTTTCTTTAACTGAAAAACAAAACTCTCAACTAAAAGTAGTACTAGTACAATGTTGAGTTTGCACACTAATATTCTACTAGTAGTAAATTAGGGTTCCCTTCGGACGAAGTTAGAACTTCAGTTACGAATTCGATCGTACTCAATAAATATTTTATTTAAGTAATATATTTCTTATGTTTCAAAATGATTTAGTTTGACTTAACATTATTTTTAAACAACAACAACAACATACCTAGTAAAATCCCACAAGTGGAGTTTGGGGAAGGTAGATTGTACGCAGACCTTGTCACTATCTCATAGAAGTAGAAATGCTGTTTTCGAGAACCCTCGTCTCAAAACTCATAAGCAGAAAGAACTCGATATGACAAGCACGATGTTTTTAAAAACAAATAAAAAAAACTTTTTAATTTTGTGATTGTAAATTAAAGTTATGTCAAATATATCAAATTGCTCTTTAATCTCGTGGTCTTAAACATGTCACGTGAAAAGTTGAAATTAAAATGTTGTCAAAAAAGAAAAGAGGTTATTCTTTTCTAAATAAATTAAAATAGAAAATAGAACGTTCGTTTTTTAAATACAGAGACTATTTTTGAGTTTGCGTAATAGTAATATTCTACTAGTAGTAAATTAGGGGTTAGTTTTGGGAGCGGAGCTAGAAGTTCAGCTACGCGTTTGATCGAACTCAATAAGTTTTTTTTAAGATAATAGCTTGATCGAACTCAATAATTTTTACTTAAATAATATATTTGTATTAAGAGGCTTATGTACAAATATTAAAGTAAAAAAATCTAGTTATTGACACTTGAAATTATTGTTATAAAATTTAAAATTCATAAGATTAAAAATCTTGGATTCGTTTCTCGATTGTTTAGTAGCTGATTGAAATTTTGAAAATATTAACACCGCAAAAACTGTTGTTAGTGAATTTATATATGATTTTATGCAGATATTAGTTATATAAGAGTTAATTACTATTAGTCATTTCACCTTTTATTTTGCATAAATTAAACATATAAATCCCCCTAACTAACGCATGTATTGATTATGTGAGTTTTAAAATTATAAGCTACACACCGTATTAATTTTATACATGAATAATTTTCTTCATAAGTATCTACAAAACATGGTACTCCAATGCTTATGCAGAACTTAATATCTACGTAACTCATATCTAAATCAACTGCTAAATGTATTTAATATTTTAAAATATATATTTCTTTTTATTATATTCATGATGTGAAGAGAAATATTACACTTATAGAATATTATTGGTTTTGAATATATAAATTTTACTTCAAACTATTGAGTTGATCGAGTCTACTGTCACTTTAAAATTAGTTAAATTATCACTTAAAAAATAAAAAATATCACATAAACTAAAAGTGAAGGGATATGTTATTTTATATAGAGTTTCTTGTATGAAATAAAATTAAATTTCATGAATTGGTTGAATAAATTAGGTGAATTATTACAGTATAAAATTAGTATTGAATTTGTCTAATATTTGGATGTAGATATTTTTAATCCATTAATTAATATCAAGGTAAAATTTATACTAAAATCTTGGAATTATGTATAAGAAGGTGGGATTATGATTGTAAATTGTAATAGCCTCGATTTGAATCAGACGGCTTTAAAGTAGTCAGTCTCAACATAACCACCCTTTGTATTTTTCTGTTATTTAATAAATAAGTAAAAAAAAATATTATCATCAAATATTTGCATATAATTTAGATAAATACTATAAAAGATGAGATCAAGAGTAGGGTTTTTAAAAAAAAAAAGCGACTACAGTGTCACATTGGTTAATGACATGATTCGTCTCCTTTTATATAGTGGCAGAATCAGAATTTTTATTAAAAAAGTTTAAAATTTTAAAAAGTAAACATATGAACTAAACGAAGGGGATTTGATATCTATTATATATATATAAAAAAAATACTTTTATCATCTATAATTAGATAGTACAATTTTTTGCCTACGAACCTCTGAATTTCAATGTGGCTCCATCACTGCTTATACGAACTCAAAAATTCCTCCCTCGTAAGCTAGCTTTTAAAATCGAATTAGATTCAAAATACATTTCTTTTCCATGTTACCAAAATAACACCCATCTTACTACAAAATTATTTTAGGAATAATTTCTCTAAAACATAAAACTCAACCCTTGTGCATGCCTAGGAGTACTAATATTAATCATAAAATAATATTATAAATGAAAGAGACCCTGGATTAGGGGATTAGGGTTAGGGTTTAGGGTAGGGAGACAAGAGTTGCAATTTTTGACTGGTATTAATTTGTGGTTCAAATCTTTTTAGATAACTTCACAATGTGTAATCATAATATAAGTTGTAGACATAATTATGTTGTTTGCTAATGTTACAAATATATGAAGTATTGTCTTATGTTTTGCTACTAATTTAAGGATAAGTTATAGTTATGGAGCCTTCTTATGTACAACATGATTTGGATGATAGAAAAAATTTTCTTTAAATGGATCATCTAAGTTATGAGGGTTCTCAGGAAACAGACGCTCTACTTTTATGAGTTAGTGATAAGATTTGCGTACATTCTATCTTCCTCAGACCTTACTTGTGAGACTTCATTGTATATGTTGTTGTTTTTGTTGGACTAGTCTATCCTTTGTATAGGGCTTTATTCAATATTAAAGATATTCGAAATTTTATTTCTAATGACAATCTTTTAGTTAATGATAGGAATAGAGACTGTGTCATTTGGTGTGGTATCATATCATTTTCTTTTTAATTCGTTATAAAAAGAATATTATCTTATTATAATTAAACATAATTTAATTTCAAAATTCTTTTTTGACATGATTCTTAATCACACAAATATTTAAGAATCATTTTAGATCATAAATTTAAAAAATCTAGCAGTATTTTTTTTAAATACTATATGAAGTCAAATAATATTATATAAAATGAGATGGAGGGAACACTTTATAAAAATAAATTATTTATGTCATATGATGGGGTAACTATATCAGATTAGTTATTCTGAGACAAAATAATGAACAAAAATATTCGTGAGGTCCCTCTATTCTTATTTCTACTAAATAAGTTGGAGGTAATTTATAAATTAATTGTTCCTTTTTTTTTTATATATATATATATAAAAGTGCAATATGTGTTGTTTTCAATACAATAAATCAAATCATCGGTAAAAATTAATAATATCAGAATAACTAATCTTAATCTAACTAATCTCAATATAATTATATTCAAATAGTTGTCTTTAAACCAAACGACCTCTCAGTAATTGATTAGATATAGAATTTAACCCCACCCTCACCTCCCCAAAAAAATTAAAATATATTATCTAGAATTATGAATTAATTTAAATATTTATGTTATTATATAAATTATTTTATAATTGAATGAAGATTTAAACTTAATAATTTAAAATATAAAAGGATAACAATTCTTGTGTGACATCAAAAATTTAAACTCGACTGATATAGTTGTTAGTGATTTTTTTTTTTGGGGTTAATCCACTATTTCTCATTTTGGAGCAACAGTTAAATAGAAAGACATTGTTGGTCTGTTGTGTTAGTCGGAAGGTATTATTGAGCCAAAAATATAATAATAAATAAATTTTAAATAAAAAATATTATAAAAGATAAAATCGATCCATTTTGAATAATTCAAAAGTATATTAAATCTTTTCCTCAACCATGGTGTAGATATCATTTGTATTTATATATCTACTATCATATTATATCCATGTCACATGTCGATCGTGTATAGAATAGTAATACACATAATATACATTGATATACACATTACATACACAAATATATACATAAAAAATGAAAACCATCTTAACCAGTAGACAAAAAGGAAAAAAAGATTAATATTGTCAAACATTATGCAACCATTGTAATTTATGTAATATTATGACGTAAATCTTAGTAGATTATTAAGAGGACGTTTTAGTTTAGCGATTGAATTAACTTTTAACCTAGGTAAAGTTATAAATATCGGATTTGATATCAGATATACATGTTTGAAATTGAGCAAAAATTAAACTAACTTCAAATTTAAATGTCTGAAGTTTGAACGACACAAACAATATGCAACGTATATGAATACAAATTTGAAGTTAACCTTGACAAGTCCAACGCCAATGCTCCATTTATTTGAAGTTGTAATTTCATAACCTGATTTTCAACTTTAGTTTGTATCTAAAGTTGATTGAAAACAGTCAAATATCAAATACTTAATATTTTGGGGCTACACCTTAATTAAATAGTCATCCAACAACTAGATGTTCATTTTCCCCATTTTTCACTATCTGGATGGACTTCGATCCAAATCATAAGAAGTCGTTTGATGTAAGGTGTAAAGTATAACATTTTCAGAATAAAATATAAAATTATATTATTTTGTATTTGGGTGGAGGTCTTAAATAATCCTTGAATTATTTATCCCACCATTTTATACTTTAGTGATGAAATAAGTTATTTAAGTGAACACACAAAAACTTTTCTATAAGCATTATTTAAGTGAAAATAAGTTTTGATTAAAAATATCCCACCTCAAACACACACTAGAAAACTCTCCTATAATATGTTGAAGCGGGAAAAGTTGCTACGTATGAAATTCTAACATAGTATGTGGGGGTTTCACACAATAACAATAACATGGTAGTAAAATTTATAGATGAAGTATGAAAAAGGTAGAGTGTACGCAAATCTTGTTCTTATCTTGTAGAAGTAGAACAATTATTTCTAAAAGACTCAATTTATTTAATGTATATCAAAATAAATATAAAAAGAAAACACATAAACAACGAAGATATCGAATATATTGGAGGAATCAGTCTGTAGTAAACAACATACCCAGTAATATCCCACAAGTGGGGTCTGGGGAGGGTAGATCGTATGCAGACCTTACCGCTACCTCATAGAAGTAGAGAGACTGTTTTTAAAAACCCTCAGCTCAAAACCCAGAAGCAGAAAGACTAGATATGATAAAAAGAACAGGTGCGAAGAACCATAAATAACACGTGACAGTAATTAACTATACTAAAACTAACACATATACGCCAGAGAATTAATAGAAAAAAGACTAATAGTAATAAAAATGATGCAAATGCTAATACTGAAAAAAAGAGGAAAGAATCAGTCTGTAGTATATAGAGAAAAGGAAACAATAATCACAATGACAAAAATAAAAAATAACAATTGAAGCACAATAAGAAACTACAAGAATGATATTAATAGTAGCAGCATGCAAGAAAAAATCTATCTTAATAAACAATAAGATATGGACGCTCAATTACCTACTAAATTAAGTCCAAACTAATAACCTTTCCTCAATATTTCTTCGCCCCACCTTTACGTTTCTTGAATCTCACCACAATTAATCTCCAAATTTTATTTTGATTATATTAAAAAATAACCATTTATCAATAACATATCAACAGTGGCTAAATATTAAAAAGTGATTGGCTAAACATTAAAAAGTGGTTGGCTAAGACAAGCCCAATAAGCCCAAAGTAATTTTCCCCAAATTACTCATACTATCGCCATATTTTCCTCTCCAAATCTCAAAATCAGAAACCCTAGAATTGTTCAACGAAGAAGAAGGATAGAAGCAAATAGCCATTTTTGGCAGTGAACCAAGATGGGGAAGCAACCGGTGAAGCTGAAGGCTGTTGTATACGCTTTATCGCCATTTCAACAGAAAGTAATGACTGGTTTATGGAAGGATCTTCCTGGTAAGATCCATCACAAAGTGTCTGAAAATTGGGTCAGCGCCACTCTCTTGCTTGGTCCGCTCGTGGGAACCTACTCGTAAGTACTTATTTATTGTGCTTTTTTAAGCTTAATTTTAAAAAAATTCAGTTGTTTTTCCGTTTTGGATTGGTATAACCGATTTGAGCTGATTTAGATCGAAGCCTGGTTAATTGATTGCTTGTTTTTTTTTAATCGATGTATAACCTGATTAGAGCAAAATGAGTATAGGGGATTACGCTATTCTCGACTAGGACCTAACTCGAGAAATGGATGTAGAGATAGAGAATTTGTCTAACCGATTTTGAGCTAATTATTAAGTATTGAGGTGTAGTTAATTGATTGTTTTTTTTTTCTGTGGCTATCAAATCTGATTCAAGTAAAATGATATGGGGGATTCAAGGGTGGGACTTTTGTTCAATGGGCAAAGGTAGGAGGAATTTATCCATCAAATTTGGAAGCTGAAACAGTGGATTTCTCAGTAGTAAAATAATGTATATTGGGGGATTTATATAGCTTACACTAACTAGTTTAGTGTTGAGGCTTAGTTAATTAACTATTTTTTTCTTGAGGTCAAATCTGATTAGAGCGAAATGGGTATAGAGGATTTGTGGTTACATGGCTTTGGCGCGATAGGGGATTTCACTCTTTTGAGCTAGAACCCAAATAGAGGAATGGATATAGAGAACAAGTATAACTGGTTCGAGCTAATTAAGTATTGAGGTGTAATTGATTGTTTTTTGCTCAAGATCTGATCTGATTAGAGAGGAAATGGATATAGGGGGTTTAAGGTTACGGGGCTTTAGTTGAAATTGGCAAAGATAGGAGGCATGTTATCGAGTAGAGAGATCGATATAGAGGATTTAGCTCTTTCAGGCTAGCTCCCAAATAGAGAAATGGATATAGAGAATTTGTATATCCAATTCGAACTAATTTAATATAGAGGTGTTGTTTTGTTTATTGCTTCTTTTATCGATCTCTGACCTGATTAGATCAAAATGGATATGGGGGATTTATGGGTATAGCACTTTGGTTCAACTGGCAAAGATAGGAGGCGTATTATTTAGTAGAGAAATCAATATAGCGAAATGATATGGGGGTTTTAAGGGTACGGGCTGTTGGTCAATGGGTAAAGGTAGGAGGCATTTATCCATCAAATTTGGAAGCTGAAACAGTGGATCTCTCAGTAAAATAATGTGTATTGGGGGATTTATATAGCTATTGTATCTAGTTCAGTGTTGAGGCTTAGTTAATTAAAATTTTCTTTTCTTGAGGGGCAAATCCTGTTAGATCAGAATGGGTATAGAGGATTTATGGGTACATGGGTTTGGTGCAATAGGGGATGTCACTCTTTTCTGCTAGAACCTGAATAGAGAAATGGATATAGAGAAGTTGTGTATCTGATTCGATCTAATTAAGTATTGAGGCATAGTTAGTTGATTGTTTTTTTCACTCAAGATCTGACCTGATTAGAGAGGAAATGGATATAGGGGATTTAAGGGTATGGGGGCTTTAGTTCAATTGGCAAAGATAGGAGGCATGTTGTTGAGTAGGAGATTGATGTAGAGGATTTAGCTCTATTATACTATGTCCCAAATGGAGAAATGGATATTTAGAGAATTCGCATAACCAATTCAAACTGATTTAATATTGAGGTGAGGTGTTGTGTTGTTTATTGCTCTTTTAATCGATCTCTGACCTGATTAGATCAAAATGGATATGGGGGATTTATGGGTATAGCACTTTGGTTCAACTGGCAAAGATAGGAGGCGTATTATTTAGTAGAGAAATCAATATAGCGAAATGATATGGGGGTTTTAAGGGTACGGGCTGTTGGTCAATGGGTAAAGGTAGGAGGCATTTATCCATCAAATTTGGAAGCTGAAACAGTGGATCTCTCAGTAAAATAATGTGTATTGGGGGATTTATATAGCTATTGTATCTAGTTCAGTGTTGAGGCTTAGTTAATTAAAATTTTCTTTTCTTGAGGGGCAAATCCTGTTAGATCAGAATGGGTATAGAGGATTTATGGGTACATGGGTTTGGTGCAATAGGGGATGTCACTCTTTTCTGCTAGAACCTGAATAGAGAAATGGATATAGAGAAGTTGTGTATCTGATTCGATCTAATTAAGTATTGAGGCATAGTTAGTTGATTGTTTTTTTCACTCAAGATCTGACCTGATTAGAGAGGAAATGGATATAGGGGATTTAAGGGTATGGGGGCTTTAGTTCAATTGGCAAAGATAGGAGGCATGTTGTTGAGTAGGAGATTGATGTAGAGGATTTAGCTCTATTATACTATGTCCCAAATGGAGAAATGGATATTTAGAGAATTCGCATAACCAATTCAAACTGATTTAATATTGAGGTGAGGTGTTGTGTTGTTTATTGCTCTTTTAATCGATCTCTGACCTGATTAGATCAAAATGGATATGGGGGATTTATGGGTATAGGACTTTGGTTCAATTGGCAAAAATAGGAGGTGTATTATTTAGTAGAGAAGTCAATATTGCGAATGTTGCTCTTTTGGTCTATGACCCGAACAGAGAATTTGTATAATGTATAAGCAATTCAAGCTAATTCAGTATTCATCCCTAGTTAATTGACCCCTCCCCTCCCCCCCTCCCGCGAGATCTGACTTGACTATAATGAAAATGATTTATGGATACAGGGCTTTTGGTTCAATTGGAAACGGTAGGTGGTATATTATCCATCAAATTTGGAAGCTGAAACATTGGATTCCTTGGTAGTGAAAGAATGGATATAGGGTATTTATTTAGCTTACCGTAATAATTTAGCATTGAGGCATGGCTGAGTGATTGTTTTGATATGTGACTCTCTCCTAAATAGAGCCTAATGGTTAAAATAGGTGATCAATGGTGCCATTTCTATGGTTCAACTGGCAAAGGTTGGATGGACCCATTGAGTTTTAAAGCTGAAACATTAGATTACTTGGGGATATCTATATAGCTGATCCTATCTGATCTAAAATTGAGGCATCGTTAACTGATTGTTTTGGGACTCTGACCTAGGTAGAGGCAATTGGGGTGAATATAGGTGATTTATGGATCCAAGAATCATAATAACTTACAATGGAACTGTGCCTATGCAGCTAAAGCAGGAAATATAGTAACTGCCAACTATCGCGGGATCCTTGGATAATTTGTCCAATTCAAGAAAACTTGTTATTTCCTGAATTTCTTTGTAACTCTTCAAATTTTGCTTCGTTGGGCAGTTCATAATTTCCTCACCAATGATCCAAGGTTGAAGCATGATCGACTCTTAGGGTCTATTGCTGTATAATACCTTTGGCAGCTAATAAGTCTCTTGATAGTCAATAGTTGCAACTAAATGTGCAAATGTCATAGCTGGAGTAGGTCAATGAAAGTACTTTGATTTGAAGAATGGTATTATCGAAATTCCTAAATAATAATCATATTGGTTAATACTCCCTCCATCAACTTTTATTTGTTCACTATACTAAAATTTAGATCTCCACTTTTGTCCAGTTTAGAAAACCAAGAGGATATTTATCAGTTAGTTCCTAATTTTCAGCCTCATTATTAACTATAGTTATTTCTCAATCATTGAATTTGATATATTCAAAGAGTGATATAGTAAAATTGTCATTCCGTTATTGCCCCTTAAAGGGTGTGTAAGTCATCGGACAAGTGAAAAATAGATAGAGGGAGTACTTTCTTGTTTAGGCTCTTTTAAATTGATTTATGCCATGTATGCTAGTGTTTGAGGTTTCAGTATGCAATCAACTCTTTTTTAATCGTCTTTTAACTAATTGCAAACTTAGACATATTTAAAGAGCTGATTGCTGAAACCTTCATCATGTTTGGGCTTCTAACATTTAGAATCTTTGGTTCAAATACTTCCTCTATGACCTTTTTATGATATTTGACTGGACACAGAACCTAAATACTTAGTTTGCCTTGTGGATTATATAAGCCGTAACAGAAGAAAACTACAAATAATGGAAGTTGATAATTAAAATTTTTTTTGACCAAGTTTAAATTTGAAGAGATAAGTTACAGAATATGTATAATTTGTGGAGTGATGTCAAACACTTTCAAAGTTCCCAAAGAGAAAGAGGTCCTTTCTCTCATTTACAGCTTTCTAGTTTTGGATAGTTGGCTGAATAAATTTGTTTCAATCTCATCAGTTACAAGAAATGAATTCTTTTGACACGTTTAGGTGCAGAAAATGCATATGATAATGATCGATGTAATCAACACCACACACACACACGCTTTGCTTAGTTGATAACATTGCGCGTATGATCACCTCCTGCGTTCTTTATGCATGCAGGTATGTGCAGCACTATCTGGAAAAGGAGAAGTTAGAACACAGATACTAAAGCTGTCTTCTTCATATGTCTGGGGAAAAACCTCTATTTCATTTTACAGTTTTCTACAGGAAATAAAGCTTACTATTGTTGCATTTTTGGAACTAGTCATTTTGGAGATATTTATTTGTATGGACCCTAAAAATTAGAGTTAAAATCTCTGTTAGGGTCTCCTTGGAAAAAATAATTTGTAATACATTTCATTGACTTGCTGTAAGATCCCATTGCACAATGATTCTTTTTTTACCTTGATTAATAGAGGCCCCATCTCTAGATACTCTAAACACTGCCTGTCGAATAGAGTACGTCAATCCCCTCACAAACCTACGAATTT
>JAOTQR010000092.1:1567778-1585820 GCA_025774065.1 Solanum ossicruentum | reverse complement strand
TGAAAGCCCCAAACTCATCTCAATGTTGCTTCCCCATGAGTGATGGACCGCTCTTCATGCATCTGCTACACATACACATAAATGATTTGTTAGATTTCAATACTTATGCAGTTTCTTTGATAAAGGAAGAAATTACGCTGGTGAAACAAGATCTAGAATTCATAAGATCGTTTTTCGTGAATGTTGAGCATTATATAAAGATATTTGGGCACATATTTTAGATGTGGCATATGAGGCAAAAGATGTCATTGATTCAATTATTGTTCGAGATAATGGTCTGTTACATCTTATTTTCTCACTTCTCATTACCATAAAAAAAGATCAAGCTTATCAAAGAAGACATCTCCAATTTATTTGAGAAGATTCCCACCCAAGAACAAGAGCCTCACTGTTGTAAACACTCCCAATAAGCCAGTTGAAAGCAAGTCATTGGCAGCTGGTAAAATAATTGTTGGGTTTGAGAAGGAGACAAACTGGATAATTAGGAAGCTCACCAGTGGAGCAGCATATCTAGATGTCATTTCGATCATTGGTATGCCAGGTTCAGGTAAAACTACTTTGGCTTACAAAGTATACAATGACAACATGGTTTCTAGTCATTTCGACCTTCGTGCATGGTGCACAGTCGACCAAGAATATGACGAGAAGAAATTGTTTGATAAAATTTTTAATCAAGTTAATGGCTCGAATTCAAGATTGAGTGAGAATATTGATGTTGCTGACGAGCTACGGAAACAACTAAATGGAAAGAGGTATTTTATGTCTTAGATGACGTGTGGGATACTACCACATGGGATGAGTTAACTAGACCTTTTCCAGAAGTTGTGAAAGGAAGTAGAATTATTTTGACAACTCGAGAAAAGGAAGTGGCTTTGCATGGAAAGCTCTACACTGCTCCTCTTAACCTTCGATTGCTAAGACCAGAACAAAGTTGGGAGTTATTAGAGAACAGGGCATTTGGAAACGAGAGCTGCCCCAATGAACTATTGGATGTTGGTAGAGAAATAGCCCATAATTGTAAAGGGCTTCATTTGGTGGCTGATCTGATTGCTGGAGTCATTGCTGGGATGGAAAAGCAAAGGAATGTGTGGCTTAAACAGCGAAGTGGAAGTGATGAAGGTTATGGAATTAAGTTATGACCATTTACCAGATCAAGTAAAGCCATGCTTGCTTTACCTTGCAAGTTATCCAAAGGATGTTGCAATGGCAACCTTAGTGTTGATAGATCTTTTGGCTCCTAAAGGGCTTGTGGAACAGATAGAGATCAAGGTTTATTTCGATATCTTAATTTCTAGTAGCTTGGTAATTCTTTTCAATGAGATAGGTCAGCTCCCGACTTTTCAACTTCATAATCTTGTCCATGACTTTCGTCTGATAAAAGCAAGAAAGTAAAAGTTGTTTGAGCATATAAGTTCAAGTGCTCCATATTCCTCTTCAGACTTGATGTCACGTATAGTGAACATTGTTTGTAACAGCAAGTTCTTTGAGCTTAACAATTTTGTCCTGTTTGGTTCAAATAAGAAAAGGCATTTTGGTAAACACCTATGTTCTTTGGAGAAGATAGAGGGTGCAAAGAATCCAGCAAGACATGTTGACCAAGTGTGTTGGTGTTGAAAAAATAAGGTTGTGCAAAAGCTTGGTTGGTCTTCTGTAGGTAGGTTGTACAGAAGAAAGTGTTGTGATGGGGTGAAGATATTGATGATGGAGGAAAACTTTTTTTTTTTGGAATATATCTATTGTTTTGGAGGCCGAGTGAATCAGTCTCCAAGTGGGAGAATTGTTCAGTTGTGGAGCCTAGTACTGTTCTTTCTCCGTGTATACATGTATTCTATGTAATTATAAATATCTGAATATCATTAATATATATAACTCTATCGCCATAAAGTTTACCAATTGAGCGTTACTACGAAATATTTCTCTCTCTAAACATTTTTCTCTGCCTTCTATCTAAAAAAAACAGAACTACTGTTCTTCTTCTTCCTTTCTTCTTCTTCTACTTTAATCTGCAGATCATTAATTCCTAACACATTTCAACTAAGACACTTGAGGCTTCTTAGAATGTTGTGCCTGTATCCCACTTTTATCAGGGCGAAAGATTCTTTGCTGAATGAAATATGCCTGTTAAATCATTTGAGGTTTTTGTACATTGGGACAAAAGTTAAATCTCTGCTTGCTTCTTTCTCAAACCTTTAGAATCTAGAAACCCTATATTTGGAGGAACAATCTTAGGGGTATTACCAGGAATTTGGGATCTTGTGAAGTTGCAAATGTTGTCCATACATGCTTGTTGTTTCTTTGATTTGGATGCAGATGAATCAATACTGATGGCAGAGGATACAAAGTTAGAGAAGTTGAGATATTTAGAGAAACTGGTGTTTTCCTATTCGAAAGACACAGAGGATATTTTCAAAAGGTTTTCCCAATCTTCAAACTCTTACCTTTGTTCTTAAGGAATTATCGGATCATTGAACAGAACAACATTGGTTCCCAAAATTGGATTTCCTAACTGAACTAGAACAACTCAGAGTAGAAAGTTCAAACACAAATGAGAGTGGATCCTCTGGAGCGACAAATTGGTCATAGGATTTGAAACAGTTGCAGTTGTATCGCTTTGCTCTGACATCTGATTCACTATCAACAATATGGAGACTGCCCAACCTTGAAGAGTTGTCCCTTTATGATACAATCATTCAGGGGGGAGAATGGAACATGGGGGGAGGAAGACACCATTGAAAGTCACAAATTTTTGAAGTTGTATGAAGTGACTCTGTTAAGTGGGAGGTAGGAGTGACTCTTGTTAAGTGACTCTTTCCGGTGCTTGAGAATTTAGAACTGCAGGTATGTCGTATGCTTGACGAGATTCCGCCTGGTTTTGGGGATATTAATTCATTAAAAGTAATCAAACTTGTAGACAACCTTCATCTTGAAAATTCTGCTAAGAACATTAAGGAATATGCTGAAAATATGAAGGTGGGAGGGGACAAGCTTCAAGTCATTGGCCGGAAGAATATACCGTTATTTGATAAGAAAGAAGAGACTTCATCAGAATAGACAAGTAAGTTGTGCTTTGCTGTGTATATTAACAAAATTCTGTTATGAAACATTTTCTCGTGTTATTCTTGTCATGTTCGCTATAAGTATGTTTGACATCTATTTTATTTTATCATTCCAAGTTATACACTATGATGTTTAGAGATTTGCATATGGAAGACTTAATTAGAATCATGAGTTAGCGAAATATTAGTAAGCTAATCATTATTTTGTATAATTTATATTTGGTGAAATTAATTGTTAACTCAAAACAAGATTAGCTTTTGAAATCACTTTTATATTGTTAGACATTAAGATAATGTACTAGTTTTTTGTGATTTTAATGAAACACGTTTATCACTTTACCGCCAATAAGGTGTGTGCATATTGTTGCTACTAAAATTGACGTCTTTTAATGGCATACCCCTTGCTCCACCAATTCAGTCATTCTTACGAATTTTGAGGGAGTCTTACTACAATATATAGTTGCACAAAGATTTCTCTTAAATCATAATCAATTGGTATATATTAGTCTTAATAAGTCAAAAAATCTTAATTTTGGTCCACTTGAGGCTGATACGTACAAGTAAAAGGTATGACATATTTTATGTCATAAATGCTCAAAACAACCACCTCTCTAGAATTTGAGCAATAGTTCGACGATAATGGAACAAGTCTGAGACGATTATTAATGTGCTTAATTGAAACAGATTATAGTTCGAGTAATACATGACATTCAAGGATCATTTGATACATGAGATAAAGTGAAGTATTCAAAAATTAAGCTTGAGATAAAATCTATATTATATTTTGTTAATGGTATAAATTTATCTTGAATTAAATTATCGTCAACCAAATACAACATAAATTTTGTGTCACACTTAATCATGAGATATCCCACCAAATGGGATAAATTAATTCAAAAATAATAATCTCAACTTCCAAATGGAATAAATTAATCCAAAAATTACAATCTCGACCTTATAATTATACTAGTTATGGAGATCTCGTGTAATGCATGGGCCCAGTAGTAGTTATTCATAAATTTATTTTATAATGATATAATTGAACACTATTAAAGTTTCTTATTAAGTGTAAAAATAATATTCAATAAGTATTATTCATATTGATTAAATCTTAAATTTAATGATTAAGGGATTTTGAATATTTATATGTATATTTGTATTACTTCTTTTTACACAAATATAATCACGGAAAGATATTAAAATAGTTATTTAATTTTATTTGTCCAGTTTAAAGAGAATTTTGTTTTATCCCAATTTCAGTATCTACTTAAATTAAGATAATTGATCAAGATGATATAGCGAAATTATAGAGGCAAAGATTTATTATTTTTTGGTTTTGAAGTATGATGGAATAAAGCAAAATGACTCTTTAAACTGTTTGCGCTTCTTTCAATTGTGAAGCAGCAGTTACTCAAAATGCAACTTTCGACTCTTATCATGGGTCATCCGAAAACAGTCATGCTATGTTTTTTAACATAGGAATCAGAGTGCGTACATCCAACCCCTCTTACTCCATAATGAGTTGGAACCTCTGAGTCACTGAATAATATTATTGTTGATATAGCAAAATCATAATTGAACAAGGCTAATATTTTAAAAGATATGGAAGTGGCATGTTTTGCTGCCCAACTCACACTCCACCAAAGGACCCCATATGGTATTCAATAAAAGAATGAAATGAATCCTTTCTGTGTCTGCACGAATTCCAAGGCACACTACTGTTTTCCACTCAACTCTTCTCTACCCTTCAAAATTCAAAAATAAAAGTTCTCAAATTTCATCTTCTCCTTCTTCTCTACCTGCATTTCCACATCAGGTTTAATTATCTCTGCTCTCAGTTTTTTTTTATAATTCTTTTTTTCATTTTGGGTTTGGCTATTTTATTCGATTTTAGTATATGTGTGTGTTGGCAGTTTAAGGGTGTTATCAATGTAGGAGAAAAGTTGAATATATTCTTAAGATCAAGGAGGGAGGTCTTTTGAGTTGAGTATTTCAGTCAATGGCAGATGACAACAGCATCAACAGCTACGAGGAGGTTCGTAGGCAAAGGGTTCTGGACAATAAGAAACGATTTGAGGTAGGCACATTATTTGCTGGTACTTTTAGATTCTTCAAAAATGTTGCCTCACTTATGTTGATTCTTCCGAAAATGCACTATTTTTGGAGTATCCAACTTGCACCAATCGACATTTTTGAAGAGTCTGAAACAATATAGTTTCTTTGAAAGACGAAATTAAGCGAAGAATCAGACTGTCAAAACCAGATTTTGTTGAAGAATCATAAGAATTCATGATCTTAAAGTTTTATCAAATATTAGGTGGTGTTTGGATTTTGTACTTTTTTAAGTTTTTGAGAACAATTATGGAGGAAAATTGTATGTGTGGATTAAGTGGCCATTTGGATAAGCTTATAAAAGTAACTTACGGGTTCGTGGTTATGTCGTTTGAGTTGACTAATGCCCCAGCTACTTTCATGGAGTTGATGAACCCTTATTTGGATTTCTTTGTGATAGTGTTTATCAATGACATCTTGGTTCAAAATCAACTACTCACTTATGTTGAAATAAATTAGATTACTTAACACAAAAAAGTTGATTGTCAAAGATTATTATGAAAAAACTTTTGGAGCAAAGTTGTATGTTTGAATAAAGTCTACCTTTTGGTTGTTCTTTTGAAAAAAATAATACAAAAATCATCCATGCCTCTAACTGTAGTAAAAGAAGTATTTACTTGTAAGAACAGAATTCTTTGTTTTGTAATGGATAGTTGCAACTCCTCACCCGACCTATTTTAATTTAAAAATCTCAAGTGGATGAATCAGAATCTTGAGAAAGTCTTTCATTTGTCTATCATTATAGACAAGTCCATCCATATAATTTATTCTACGGAATTCGAACCTGAACTTTATTTTCGATTTTTATTACGATTCATTATTTGTGTGTGACTAAATCATTCAATGGTATGTAGTCAAAATATTCGAAAATTAAATATGTTGCAAAGTTCACAATGAAGCAATAACCTGCCAATGACTTTGTGTAAGACTTGTAATGGTGGCCTTCACTGTCTCTTATTATGTTGCCTTCTGTTTTGAAGGATCTGGGGATTTTGAATATCTCGAAAAACCTATCTGATCTTACAAAATCCGAGAAGAAGTCCGGCTACAAAACTGAGGTGATATTTTATGATCATTTCCTTCCTATAAAGAAACATCGTGGCTTTATGTAAGCATGCATTTGCTGATACTGTTTTTCTTATCATACATAGCTACGCCGAGTTAGACAAAAGGCCAATGATGTTTACCTGTCGGAGCCAAGAAGGTCTACACGGGCAAGGAATCCTGTTCCAACATACTGTGATGAAGTAAGACTTCACGCTTTTGTACATAGCACATATTGGATAATGTAGCTAGAGATCGAATTGTATTACTCTTAATACATGATCTTGATAAATATTTTCGGTGAAATCTGTTGTTATGTCCACTGTATAAATCATGGAAATGAACTACTCAAGTTCCTAGTGCAATATTTCGTCTCAAAATTTTGTTGGCTAAGTTTTTACCTCAGGTTATCAGTTAGTGATTTCTTGTTAATCAATTATCGCCTCAGATTGATATAGAGCTTCCATCTTTGCGGAGGAGATCAAATTTCAACTCTTCATGGGCAAGGTAAGATGGTTTAATTTGAATTTTGATACCATTTTCTTCTGCCCCCGAGTCCGGAATAATTGTTTTGGAGTTTGGACTGGCAGTTATCTAGCAAGACCATTCGAAGAAGTGAAAGTTGCTTCATATGAAGAGAAAGTACAAGCTTTAAAGTGTGCAGAAAAGCTCCAGAGCAATCTGCAGTCGGAAAATCCATTTTTTATCAAGACTATGGTTCGATCTCATGTCTACAGTTGTTTCTGGTTGGTAAGTTGCCATAGACATTGGCTACAAGAACTCATCTCCACTATATCAATGTCAGGTGAGCGCTCCAACTTACAGAATGATCATCTAGTATCTCCGGGTCTCCACGAGACACAGTGTGAACAAATTGGAGTGTTGTCAGTTGAGACCAACTAAGATGTCTAGATGTGCATTCTCAAAGTTGGAGAGGTTACTTGTATTACGCCAATAAAAAACTTTTCTTTTTTATGCTAGACTCACTATGGCCTATCCTGTTGTGCTATCAGGGCCTTCCTAGTAAATTTTGTCTAGACCATCTTCCGAAATCTACTGTAAGTGTTCTGCTAGTGGACGAAGAAGGTTTAGAGTATGAAGCTCTCTTTATCGGCAAAAGAACTGGACTAAGTGGAGGATGGAGAGCATTTGCGCTTGATCATAAGTTGGATGATGGAGATGCTCTAGTATTTGAATTGGTCGAGCCTACAAAATTCAAGGTTGGATTTGACTATACGACTTTCTGTTCCATGAAATAAACTGATTTACAATATAGTTTTTACGAAAGATTTCAATTTCAACAAATTGTTAATTTGCCTCGTTTGTCCTAGTTAGTTATTGCAAATATGTCATAGAGCTTCAATTCCTTCTTAGCCAGTTCAGACTACCTGTTCTCTTAACAGTTCCTTTTGTTTACTGAAATTAATCTTTCAAACCATTTTAAATCGATGACACATTTTTAGTCTGGAAACAACCTCTCTATCTCTATGAGGTCTGCATATATTTTACCCTCCCTAAATCCCACGTGTGGGATTCCACTGGGTATGTTGTTGTTGCTGACGACACATTTTTATTCTTTTGATAGCAAATGCTCGATTTGATAAGGTAGAGTTGTGCCACATAATGCTGTTTAATGCTATAATTGTGGTGGTATTCTTCTAAGTGATTTGAGCTACTTACTTCAAGTGTTCTCATTGAGCTCAGGGTCTATCAGAAACAGTAGTGTGTACACTCTACCCTCCCCACACCCCATTTATCTCATTTCACTGAGTATGTTGTTGTTAATTCCAATGTTCTCATTAGTTCTCTGTTGGTCATAGGTCTACATTGTTCGAGCATCCCAATGTTCGAGTGGGGTGGATAAATCTGGTGCAGAAAACGAAGAGCATGAAGCTGAAGAAACATCAAAGAGTGTAACGAAGAAAACAAAGAAAAGAAGCAACAAATCAGAAGCTTCATCAGTAGCTAAAGAAGAGAGTGAAGCTGAAGAAACGTCAAAGAGTGTAACAAAGAAAAGAAGCAACAAATCAGAAGCTCCAGCAGTAGCTAAAGAAGAGAGTGAAGCTGAAGAAACATCAAAGAGTGTAACAAAGAAAAGAAAGAAAAGTAGCAACAAATCTGAAGTTCCAGCAATAGTGAAAGAAGAGGTCCCTGTAATGGCTTCAGCCACGAGACGCAGTACTAGAAGAAAGTAAAGAAGTGTCATTCTGTAAGCACGTTAAAAATTAAACCTTTGTTATCGGTAAGCATATCAAAGTGTACTGAATATTTTGCAAGACATTACAATACTTGGCAGTAAATCTCATCTGCCAATAGCTATAAAGGCAACTTGCCTTAGAATAGAACTACTAAGCACCATTGGCATTTCAATTACTTTTGCAGTCCCAATGTTCTCAACCCCGTTGCATGTGAGTGATCTGTCTGTATGCTCGTGTGTAAGATCATCTTCATTGTCTGAAATAGTCCAGTTCCTGAGTGGAATCATTGAGGATAATACTACCATTGCTCACTATATTGTCCATTCAATTCTTGTTCTACTTTTGCAGCCTCTAAGATTGCTATGCAGAGCTTTTCATAGATGAGTTTGGCTAGTTATTCAATGAGTCACTACAGCCTCATTATTTGTATTGATCAATGAACTGTCTTTTGGGTCAGTATGTGTACATCTCAATTATTTCACCTATGACTTTACACTGGCGTAGGTATCAACCCTAACATTTTTCGTCTCTATACTAGAATTCAAACCTTGGTCTTGTGTAGTTTTACTCGTATTATCATCTTGCAATCATAGGCTTAACGATCTTAACTTACTAGGTACTCCCTCTCCCAATTTACATGACACGCTACAAATTATGACACATAAATTAAGACAAGTAGTAAAAGATGAGAAGTTCCTTTATACACAATTGTTAATGTTCCTATTTCGAACTATTTAATAAGTATGACCTAAATTGCAAATCAAATACACTTAGCGGTCATTTGGTAAGGCGTATAAGAATAATACTAAATATAATGCTTCTATTTGTTATGCTTGCATTAATTATATGGAGTTTAATTTTATATATTCTTTGGAATAGTGTATTAAAAACAGAATATTTGCATAATTTTTATTAAAATAATTATTTACAAAGATATCCCCCAATAAATATGATAAAAAATATGTAAAAGAAATTTGAGGGACAATTAAATCTTTAACTATGCTAATACATGCACTAAATCCTATTGCATTACTAATCCCATGAATTTCTATGTATTAGTATATATACTCCTCAAACCACAGTAGAGTGTATACTAATGCTTGCATTAGTTATACATAACCAAAAAAAATATTATACCAAGCAAAGTACAACTAATACTTATATTATTTTTCTAATACACTTTACCAAAAGACCCCGGATAATATATTCAATTGCAAAGAAATGAAGAAGTTAAACGCCTAAAGATGGAAAATGTAAAACAAAACTCATCATCCAAATAAAAGCCAATCATTATCTTTTTGCAAAGGTAAATGTTCAGAACAAGATCAAGGACACAAAATTTCATTCAGCAGAAGTAGAAAACTACAGCTTCAGATTTGTAATTTTATGCAATTTCAACTCGCTGCTCCTAGAAAAGCTCTTCCAGGTTGACGTTCAGAAAGTGGTCCATGGCAGCCAAGAAGCTGCAAAAGCATAAGAAAAAAGCACTAAGATTTCACATGACACCACAAGCAACAAGATGGATAAAACTATCACTCACAATGCACTTGTAATAAATAGATTATGAGTGAAACAAACCTTGGCATTGACACCGTCTGGTATAATACGATTCTCCAATTTGTATTTCAGATAATCAGTGCGGCTGAACTTGGTGAAACCCCTGCAGTTAAAGCAACCACATTAGCGCTCAAAGATGAACAGATCCTGTTCTAGCAAGGCTGGAAATAAAAAGGTCAAGTATATAAAATGTGTAAGCAAGCTGAGTTTTAATGCACTTTTACAAGTCCCAGGAAGGATGTTGAAAAAAGAGACCAAATGATACTCCAGCGCAGACAAAAAACTGAACATTGAAACATCGAGAGTATGTGTGATCTATCTAGTTTGAGCTACTACGTGATATGAATTGAGAATGTATCTGCCTAAACCAACCCAACGACTAAATATCAAAACCATAGATGTTAATCACACAAAACTGTATAATAGCCATAAAAAATGAATAGCAGAATGACAAGCCAAGCCTTCATAACCCAAACATTATTTAGTATGAGAAAATATTAAGTCCACAAAACCAAAAGTTAAAGGTGATTCTTGAGATAAATGTCATACCACTTTCTGCTGACAATGATCTTTTGTCGACCAGGGAACTTAAACTTAGCACGGCGAAGAGCCTCTTGGGCATGGTTAGCATTGCCATCTTTGCAGCGAACAGAGAGGAGAACCTGACCAATAGCTACACGGGCACAGACTCCCTGTGGCTTACCGAAAGCTCCCCTCATACCAGTTTGGAGCCTATCAGCCCCAGCACATGACAACATCTTGTTAATTCGCAAAACATGGAAGGGGTGGACCCTAACCCTGAGGTGGAAAGCATCCTTTCCAGCGGACTTGGTCATGTACTTGTTGCAAGCAATACGAGCAGCTTCAAGTGCCTCACTTGAAACATTTTCCTTCTCCCAACTGACCAAGTGCACACAGAAAGGAAATTCATCAACTCCCTTTTTCTTCATACCCACATCATAGATCCTGATCTTTGGATCAGGAACACCACGGCAAAACCGTGATTTTGGGTAAGGCTTGTTCTTAATCTGGCGGTAACACCTTGCAGGTCCTGAGAAAAAGAATTCAACCCAGTTACACAATAGCCTTTTGATGTCAATGACTCACACAAATACAAGTACAGATTAAGAGTGAGTTGGCTGCTGTATAAGACTTAGAAAAAATATCAAATCAGGAGTTGAAACTAGCTATATCAATAATGCCCCCAAATTTACCTCCATATTAGCAAATACCTAGTCATCAATACCAAAGGCATGCACTTTGCTCACAAAAAATAACAAAGTGCTGTTCAGCGCTAAGAATACTAAAGAGTTTCTGTTCATACACCAAAAGTTAAAGCATCTGAAGATACACTTTTTAGCCACTCAAATCCATAAAAAAATTATCACAACAAATAAGAAATAAAATTTCTTTGACCTAAAAAACAATATGGAAAATTGTTCTCCTTCAAGCTTATCCTCCAGTAGGAGACACTTCATTTGTTTCCTCGACATCGTCACTTCATAGTTTCATGGTTGGAGAAAAAGGTTTGTTTCGCAAGCAACAATCATTAAAAATGAACAACTTTTCTATCTTTAAGCTGCCAATTTGAGTTGGGATTTGAAGCTAAAGGGGATTCTAGTCCTTCTAAGTTACTAGGTTCTGATTTGATAATTTGCACATATTCAATGACTATTTTAAGACAAAAACAGGGTTTGGACCAAGTTACTAAGGCTCAACCGAACCCATAACCAAAGTTCTAGCTAAGTCCATGCCATAGATTAAGTGATTAGTTACAAAGACGCTAGTTGTACACCATCATAAAACTACGATTAGCTTTATGCTTGATAAGTGTAGAATCATCAGCTTAATAACACCAAATTAGGTATTCTTCCTATCAGACAAACAACACACAACAAGAAGTCAATCCCAACTATATCTGGTCGCTGCTAATATGAATCCTATGCAGCTACATTTGCAAAGATTGGAATCGTTCAACAATATCTTGTCTCACGAACAAAAGAGTTCTCTAACACTATAGGATCTCTGCATTTTACAACATACCAATGTAGGAAAGGCAAAATAGAGATAAATCAATGAACTCCTAGATCAAGTGCCATCTAGAAACACATCTAACATGTATCATTTCAGCAATAATCAAACAAGAACATAAAAACTACGAATCACTCGCTCGTCTTACAAATAAATTAGGGCACTCCAACAATACAGATTTTCTGCATTTGCTGCTGGCTAATGCATAAAAAACAACGACCTTTCTAACACTAGACATAAGCAGCTAATCATAGACAAATCAAATGCACTCCTCCACCAAGAACCATCTAAAAACACATCTAACATATCATTTCAGCAAAAATTCAGACAATAACACCAAAACTATGAACAGACAGATAGATTCGCCTCGTTTTTTCCCGCAAATCAGAACAATTAGAGCTGAAAAACAAAAGAACTTCGGAGAAAAAGCTTACTTCTGCCCATGGCTACTTCCTCGGCAATTGGCCTGTGGCTTGAGAAACTTGAAAATGAGGGGAAAAAACCCTAGCTCAGAATTGCTAACAGGTGAATTCATTCATTGGGCCTTTTGGGCTTTTACATCTAAGCGGGCTAAAGTAGAAACTTTGCCGGACTAGCCACTTTGATAAAAGTGCACTTTGCATAAATAATCATTTTTGTTGTGTCCATTTAACTTGTGTCCTTCTCAAGGATGTGCAAAAATCAATTTAAATGATAAAATCGAGTAAAAGATATATTACTAATTTATTAATATTAGGTTGTTGAGTTCATGATTTTTTAACAATTTTATAACTTTTATTAATTGAATTATCGATTTTATAATTTTAGTTAATGGTTAAACCGATAATTCAAGAAGATATTGTCATAATACCAGCCAATTTCATTCTTTTAACTATTAACAGTGATTTTAAAATTTTATCAATTCTATTTTTGAAGTATTAGTTTTGGTCATACATTATAAAAACTAGATTTTTGTTATGGCACCTTCTCTCTCCTGGACAAATATTCATATTATCTTGTCTATTTTTTTTATTTTAGATTTGATTGTGGCAAAGACATATAAGTAATGTTGTTTTCGCAATTTATTGAAATTTGTTTTAGAAGAAATTCAAACAAATTTTTCTTAAATAAAAGAGATCAATGCAGAAATCTATGTTGAACTTCTATTTTTGCTACTACTTTCAATTTATAAACATCTCGTATATGTGAACATTTTCTTACCAAATAGACTAAAAATTAAATTGTTAAGGAGCAAAAAATTAATAATAATTATTGTATTGGTTGGCATCAATTTAGCGTGCTAACAAATTAAAAATCAATAAATCAAATCAATAATATGTAAAATCGAACAAAATCGAGCAATTAATTTTATACTACTTTTCTTATCAATTATTTAGGCTTTCTCCACTGATTTCTTCTTATTTTATTGGAGATTGATACACCTGAGCCGAAGGTCTTTCAAAAATAACATTTCAACCTCCATGAGTTCATGATACGGTCTGCATATGCTCTAGTCTTATCAAACACTATTTTGTAGCATTTTACTAGGTATGATATTATTGTTGTTGCTGCTATATTTTTCCCTTTAAAAATAAAATAATTATTTTATGCAAATTTTACAATTTTCATGTTAGGCCATGAAAATACCTCACTTCTTGTTATACGCTTTGTATTCAATCATTAGCAAAAACAATATACAAATAAAGTTAAACAAAGTAAATCATTATGAGTTCACATAATACATTGTGTGCCCTTAAAAAAATTAATTTTTTGACTATATCAGAGGTTATGGATTATTTCTTCTTAGGATAAAACAAATTAAGTATTATAAATATAGCAATATCTCAAATTTCTATAATTTCGACGAACTCAAAGAACCAATAATAAAATCTCACAGACTCAAATTTTATTTAATAAGCAAATGTATGCAGAGAGAAGAAAACTCAATATCTGAAAATGCAATAATAGCTTTTATTTATAGGTAATGATGGGCGCGATTTTACATGTCCCGAATAGTCTCCTATGTTCAGAGTATAATGGAGTCGCTTGAGAAAGAGGTGACTGTTCTGAAAAATTTTACACCAAAAAATCAAAAGTTAATTAAATAAATCTTGTCCAAGGAGGTGACTATTCGAGATTGATTAAATAAATTTTGTCCAAAAAAATTATCAATCAATTACATCCATTGCGAAGTGGAAGCCGAGCGAGCGACAACGATAACGATGCGAGAGAGTCTCCTTTACTCGACTCTTCAAGAATTAGAGGAAGTGAGGACAAAAATTTTCCTCTATTTTATCTATGAGGGAGAAATAACTCTTTATTTTCCTTTTACTTGGTTACTTTCACATTTTCCTTATTCTTTTCAACTTTTCATTTTTCAATTCATATTTACTGTTTAAATCCAACACTTATAATGTATCATAATATATTACATCATTTTATTGAATATGCATTTAGATTGTATTTTTTAATATCATTACATATTATTATATATGAGCATTTTGAGGGATAAACTTAAGTGAAAAGTAGATTATGAAAAGGCAAATGATAATTCTTTTTTCAAAACTAAGTAAAATAATAATGACACAATTAAATTTAAATCAATTATTATACAAAATAAGATGGTTTATCGTCACATAAGAATACCGATCACCCATACCCGAGTCAGAAGACCCGAAAAGCAAATCCACAGCCACGAATTTGGTACATTCCCTTTTTCTTGTTCCCTACTCCATCCTTCCCTCTTCTTCATTCTCTCTGTAAAATCCTTCTCCCAGTCAAACAACTCCGACAATGGCAACAGCAATGGTTATCGACCCGAAACCCGCCGAGAAACCACCGGCAACCCTACCGCAAACATCCATCACCGACGTTCCTTCCGACGGCGAAGATGACCTATACGCTCGCCTGAAATCACTTCAACGGCAGCTCGAATTCATCGAGATCCAGGAGGAATACGTTAAGGACGAGCTGAAAAACCTCCGGCGAGAACATTTGCGTGCACAGGAAGAAGTCAAACGGATCCAGTCGGTGCCTTTAGTAATTGGACAGTTCATGGAGATGATTGATCAGAATAATGCTATTGTAGGTTCAACTACGGGTTCCAATTACTATGTTAGGATACTTAGTACGATTAATCGAGAGCTTCTTAAGCCATCGGCTTCTGTTGCTTTGCATCGCCATTCGAATGCGCTTGTTGATGTTTTGCCACCTGAGGCTGATTCCAGTATTTCGCTGCTCAGCCAGTCGGAGAAGCCTGATGTTACTTATAATGTAAGTGTTATACTTCTGAGCTGCTCAAAGTAGTTTTTTCTCTTTTGCTGAAATACATCGATTAGGGTTTCTTATTATGTGGAATAAAATATAGCAAAATTAGAGGCTTTTTTGGAATCTCAGACATATCTCGGCATAAAATTCTCTTGATTCTGAAGCTTCATTGAAGTAATTATAATGAACTGGGTAGCTTAACCTTGAATTTTGCTTAGTGTAGCACCAAACTCATTTATCCTTTAGAATGGAAGTCAATTTTCATTAGTGTAATGGCCAGTTTATTGATGAAAACAATTACATGGAGCTCTGTGTAGTTATGGAGCAAGTCATAATCTCCTAATACTAGTAGGTTCTATGCTTTCTCTAGAGTCGTATTAATTAGCGTGCTGTAAATCTGGTCATCCAGTCAAGTGGCTTATAAGGGTCATTATGTATACTTGAAATTAGTTGTGTTTTTTGGTTAAGTGACCAAAGGAAGTAGTTGTCATGTATGCGAAGTTTCAATCAACAATTTCATTCTTGTAGACTCCAAAAGCTCTTTGGGAACCTTTGTTGCAGTTAGTTACAATATTGCTAAAGAGATCATCTTCCAACCTCTCTGAAGGGAATTCTTAAGCCTTCAATAGCTTTTGTTTTTGTTTCTCCAAATCATCACCGTCTCGCAGTTCTTATTTATTTCTTAGTTTTTGAGCTTATGTTTTTTTTCCTAATACCAGGATATTGGAGGTTGCGACATACAAAAGCAGGAAATCCGTGAAGCTGTTGAGTTACCTCTGACTCATCATGAGTTGTACAAGCAAATTGGTATAGATCCTCCCCGTGGTGTGTTGCTGTATGGTCCACCTGGCACTGGGAAAACTATGCTTGCAAAGGCTGTAGCACATCATACCACCGCGGCCTTCATAAGGGTGGTTGGCTCTGAATTTGTTCAGAAGTACTTGGGCGAGGTATGCTTGAATTCTTACTTTTATGCATCAATATACTTTAGATCACCAGTGTAAATGTTTGTATAATCTATCTTAGTAGCATGATACAAGACGAAGTTTTCAGTTTAAAGTGTTTATATCTCATAAAAAGAACTCAGAACATTGCCTATGGCTTTACAATTTCGTAGGCAGTAGCAACCTTGATTGGGAGTGAGAATAAGGTAGTTAACTGGTATACTATCTCCTGCCTAACAGTGCTTTATGAGGACTCTCTAGATGCTAATCTGGCATGGGATATTGGTTTCTGAATTTAAAAAGATCTGAACATCAAAATTTAAAAAGAATTTGTATTCTGAGGGACGCAGTTCCACAAGTTTAGGGACACATTTACCCTTCACTTCAATAAGTTTTAGAAAACCTATCTAATATGTAACCAAGTTAAGGGCACTTCGAAAGTAGATGATTATTAGCAGAAGAGCACATTCAAAATTGAAATGTTTGCTTTGACCATCCTAAACTCAGTATGACTTATAATAAGTGTTCTTGCATGATACTCACAATGTAGGTGTGCTTGGTGATGTAATATTTCAATCTTACTGCTCTGACTGGCGAATAAGGATTGTACAATAGTTAAACATTTAGGGGTCGTTTGGTACAACAATGAACAATGTAGGGATTAGTAATGCAGAGATAAGTAATATAGAGATTATTTTTTATCAAGTGTTTGGTTCATTGCTTCTCACCTAATCTTGTTTGGTTTAAAACTCCATAAGAAACTTCTTTTGTATTATGCTCTTGAGTTATTATGAGATTTTCTATTTCATGTAACTGAGTCAAAAAACAACATATCCAGTAAAATCCCATAAGTGGGGTCTGGGGAGGGTAGAATGTACACAGACCTTACCACTACCATACAAGTAGAGAAGTTGTTTCCTGTGAACCCTCATCTCAAAATCCGTAAGCAGAAATAACTAGATATGATAAAAGGAGTGGAAGGGAGCAGAAAGAGAGACTACTAATGAATAGCACAAGACAATATGTACAGAAGATAAAACTAACACGTAATACGACAGATAATGCGAACACATGATAAAAAACACCTAGCCCTACCATTAGTCTGCTACTCTAATTCGCGACCTCCACTTCTTTCTAGCTAAGGCTATGTCCTCAGTGAGATCAAGTTCCGTCATATCTTGTCTAATCACCTCCCCCAAGTACTTCTTCGGTCTACCTCTACCCCTCCGAGTATCTCCCAAAACCAACCTCTCGCACCTCCTAACAGGAGCATTAGTTTTCCTTTTATGCACATATCTAAACCATCACGGTCACGCTTCTCTCATTTTTTCGGCCATCGGGGCCTTCTCTAGCTTCTCCCGAATGGTCTTATTCCTAATCGTGTCACTCTTGGTATGACCACACATCCATCTCAGTATCCTTATCTCTGCGACATGTATCTTCTGAACATATAATAGGCCAACACTCCACTCCATACGGCAACGATGTTCTAACCACCACTCTGTAAAACTTACCTTTGAGCATAGGTGGTATCTTCTTGTCACACAATATTCCAGATGCAAGCCTCCATTTTGTCCAGGCTGCCCCAATACGATGTGTGGCATCATCGTCGATCTCGCCACTATTCTGAATGATGGACCCCAGATACTTAAAGTTCTCCCTCTTGGGGATAGGTTGAGTGGCAAACCTCACATTAGAGTTTGCTTCATCCCTCTCGACAATGAATTTGCACTCCAAGTATTCAATTTTGGTCCTGCTCAATTTGAATCCTTTGGATTCCAAGGCGTGTCTCCAGGCCTCCAACCTATCATTAACTTTAGTTTGAGTCTCATCAATCAGTACTATGTCATCTGC
>JAOTQR010000092.1:1548765-1567678 GCA_025774065.1 Solanum ossicruentum | reverse complement strand
CAAGAAGCTGGTATGCATGCAGTGCGCAAGAATCGATATGTCATACTCCCCAAGGACTTTGAAAAGGGTTACAGGACTAACGTGAAGAAGCCTGACACTGACTTTGAATTCTACAAGTGATTGTTGTTAAGGCTTATGAAATCTAAAATGTAAGCCCTGTACGTTTTGTTTTTTAGTTCTGAAGTGTTGAATATTTGTTCGTTTCCAGCTTTTCAGTCAGATGGTTTGTTCGTTCAGGAAGTGTTCAAGTAGACAGTAAATCTGCTGAATATTGGTTTCTAGGCCTGTGTGCCCTTTCCAAAAAATTTTTTTCCAAGGCTATAATTTCTTCTCTTGTCAAATATGACATAAATTTGAAGGATTTCATTTTATCTTGTTCAATTATATGGAATCTTAAGGAGCATGCTTATGCACAATATGATTCAAATTTGATCATAGAAAAGATTCTCTTTAAATGAACTTACCTATTCTCCGTATATAGGGCTTACACAATGATTGAAACAACAATACTTTTGGTTGTGAACTTTTATGTGGCAAGAATATATCTACCTACACAAATCAATAAATAACAACAACAACATACCAGTGGAATTTCACAAATGAGGTCTAGGGAGAGTAGAATGTACGCAGACCTTATCGTTATCTCATAGAAGTAGAGAGACTGTTTTTTAGAAGTCCTATACAAACCAATTAATAGTTTGTAAAATTCATATGCATGTCATAAATAGTATAAATTTAAAAAAATATATTTAAGTTTTTTTAATGCTGCTGATAATCAATGAGTGACAAGTATTTTTTTCTGATTTGAATGCGATGATTTAATTAGATAGGTGATCTCGATATAAAACTTAAATTATCCTTCATTTGAACTAGTTTTTTATATATGATTTGGACCTAAAATCTAATTTTATGTACCCAACAAAATTCTTACTTACACAAACTTCAATTGTTACCTTCTAATATACATGTACTCTATGGTTCTAAAGGGAGGAAGAATGTCACAAATCATAATGAGTTCGTCTCTCTATTCTTCTTTGTTTAAATATTTTAGACTTCGCTTTGTATGATGTGAGGTTTGAACTTGTAACCTAAACCACAAATCTACCCTTTATTATTTGAGCTAGGCGCGAAGGGCTATTTTATATGTAATATTAATATAATTCATTTTTAACATCTTAAATTGTGGCACTTTGCATTCTCTTTCGGAAAAATATAATTCAAACTTGGTGCAAAAATATTCTTAGAATAGTTACTTAGATTTAGTACTTGGACCAACAATGTGAGCAAGCTATTACAGGCAAAGTTATATAATTTTATTTTTTTTTAAAGAAAAATACTTGGTACAAATATATTTAGAGTACGTATTCATTCTGTTGGAAATTTATTAGTAAATGATAAGGAATCATAATATTTTCAAAGAATATTATTTACTCTCGTAAAATAAAAATAAAACTGTAAATATATTTTTTAAAAATTTTACTTATAAAATTATATTGAATGTGTTATTTTTGTTTCCTTTATCATCTGGCTAGGCTTGTATAATGCACCTTTATTTCTTTAAATAAAGATAAAATAAAATAAGATGCTTTGCTTTCATAAAGTGAACAATGCCTTGCATTATTTATGTGAATATTCTTTGCATAATTGACCAAGGCTATGAGTGACACGTTACCATAATGTTTCATTAATGTATTCATGGATCAATTTCATGATAATATCTATTTATACATATTTACTTTCAATCAACATCATTAAAAAATAGTACTTGTTAAAAAATTTCAAATACATGTGAAATTTTAGGAAATTATCACAAGTAGCCACTCTTGTGTTATGCTATAATTAGAGAAAGCAGTAACTGTGACGAATAACTGTGACGAAGTCTTTAATTAACATGTTAAGTTTCAAAAAATTATTGTAGACTTCTATAAATATATTTAAAATTTCATTATATTAATAATATTAGTGAATCAAAAAGTGGTTAGCATATATTATTTTTGATCGATATCGATGAGGGAGTGACTGACAAGCACTATGAAAGCATGCGCATCATCAATCTCGGATGGAACTAAAGATTCACTATTTTTTGATTTTGGGGTATGATAGAATAAAGTAAAATGACTCTTTAAACTGTCTGCGCTTCTTTCAATTGTGAAGTGACAGTTAGTCAATGCAACTTTCGACGCTCATCATAGGTCATCAGAAAATAGTCGTTTTATATTTTTAAACATAGGAGTCAGGCTGCGTACATTCAACCCCCCTTACCCCGCAATGGGCGAGAGCCTTTGAGGCACTGGGTAATGTTGTTGTTGTTGTTGTTATTATTGTTGTTGTTGTTATATCATATACTCGCTTATATTTTGAATAAAGTAACGATGTTATAAATTGTTAATTTTTTTTCCTTTGAACTAGTTGCCCTAGAAAAAACCATTATAAATAAAAATATTTTCTCGTTCATTTTTACTTGTTCTGTTTAACTTGTCACATCAATTAAAGAATAATTTCAATTAATATTTAATATTAAATCTCAAAAATAAATTTAGAAAATATTATTTAATGCTAAGAGTAAATATAAAAAAATATATTTTTTTGATACGTTAAATATGAAAAATAAAAATATATTTCAAAACTAAATAACGAATAAAAATAAATAAAAAATTAATATATTTCTTATTTATAAATAAATTTACTTGGAAATAGGGTCCTACAAGATTCCATTTCCCACCGAAAGGAAATTGGGTTCTCCGCATTTTCTTTTTTCCTTCCTTGTGGTTGGAGTATAAAGATTCCATCTTGTCCTTTTAGAGGAAAAAAAAAGTAATATAGAGAAAGGTATAGAATATGATATAATTTTAACTTATTAGAAATATGATTGAAATAAAAGATTATGAAGGTCAAGATTAAAATTAAAACAAGGAATAAATTAAATAATTGAAACTTGGATTAAATTTATGATTGAATTATGTGATTATATGTGAAAGGAAGAATATGTTATTTATAACTGTAATATCTAAACAATTCATGATATTTAAGTTTGTCTAGCTTTAAGAATTATAAAAGTAAAAATTAATTCGCGATCAGATTGAATAGGGAAAAAGCTTAACTGCTTAATGAAATCATTATGTAAGGGATGAAAATAGTACTAAACAAAAATTTTTATAAACTGATTAAGTTTCGCGAATAATGATCTTTAGATTTTATTATAAACATTCATCTCTTCATTCATTGTGAAATTATAAATCGTCGACTATTATTCATCATTAGAATATAATTAATGAGATCAAGCTTATCCGATAATGCTATTAGGTATCAATATCGAATCTCAAATCCATTCCATCTACTTAACTCGTTATTTCAATTTATATTTCAATTTACAAGTGATTAAGCAAATTGTAATATAAAAATCATGTATTTTGATCATTTCAATTTGTATGTCCTTGTTCCACATCTATAAATTTATTGTACTATTTTAAAGATAAATGCATACTCTAATTGTTACCAAGATTAATAACAAAATCACATATTAATTAATCATAAAATGCTAAAGAAATATTATATAATAACACATGTCAAATATTAATTAGTCATGATTTTTTTTTAAAAAAATATCATATGAGTCTGTTGGACTTGTTGTTTTAACAATTGACAAGTAAAGATTGTTGATTATGATAGATATGATTAACATTTTGACATTAAGCTTATTTAAAGTAAATTTGAATATTGAATTATTGAAATTCGAAGATATTTATTTTGGAGCCAAAAAAGTTCGACCATACCTCAAATACACATAACTAAAGTTTTAGCCGAACTTTTCATTCATGTCAATCATAGTAAATACTTTAAGACTTTACTTTTTCTTCGTAAATTCATTTTGTATCTACAACTTCAATAATATATACTTAAAATTTATCTAAATAAGTCATATTAAATTTCATATATATTTCATTTTTACACGATCACATTCTAAACAAAAAATATTTAAAGTTAAATGTCAGTTTTTAACTTCAATTGCACACATCAAATGCAAAAAATGATGAATTCTTTTCTTGAAAAAAAAATCTCTCTTTATGAGATAATTTTTGATTAAATTAGACATCAAATCAATTTCATATCATGATATTCATTAGACACGGTCTAACCTAAATTTTATTCATATCGTAAACTCAATTTATATTATCTCATGATTGAAGGTGGCGGTGTGAGGTTGAATTTCACATCGGATGATAAGAATTACTCCATTTGATATGATACACCAAACAAGACCTAAATATTTATTGATATAATCAATTATGGCTACAATCGAACTTAATAATTCAATTTATCCTATAAAATTTAGAATGTTCAAAATTCTATGTAGGGATTTCACGATTTAGATAAAAGTCGATGCAAATCGAAAAATCGAATCTAGCTGATTAAGTTAATCGATTTTATTTTGATTTAGTTTTAATTTTTTAAAAATCCATAGTATTTGGATTTTTTTAAGAAAATCGAAGAAATAATCAAACTAAATCAATAAACCATATTTGTATATTTTATAATTACACACACATAATACATTACTTATAAAAATAATTTTAAAAATCTTTTACACATTTTCATCAAATGTTATTTTTAAATCTTCTTATGAAAGCATGAATGATTAAGATGATAACATTTATCTTATTGATTTGCATATAAATATTTATGACAATTCTTGATAGGACTAGAAATGTCACTATCTTTTCCTTTTAGGTCAAAATAGTGAATTTTGATTTTTTTTTTTGTAATAAATTTAGCAATTGATAAAGTTCTATGATATCAATCGTCCTAACTGTTTTTCATTTTAAATGAATTGTTATAACTTGTTATAACTTTTTCTCGGTCTTGAATGTATTATTACTTTTTTTGTGCATAATTAATAACCTAATCAAACCATATCAAATTAGACCAAACCTATAATTATAATAATTTAATTTTAAAATTAATTTAATTTTTAATTATAATTAATAATCGATCCAAACCGATCGCCCGAATCGCATGGATAGGAAAAACAAAAGCGCAAACGTAATATAAAGCTGGCGTTAGCGTTGATCACACGCCAAAATTATTATGACTTGTAAAAAAAAGATGATTCTAGAACAGTGGACCCCACTTCTCATCCCTCAATACTTCTCTCCTTATAAAACCACGCTATATCCCCATTTTGTTCCTCTTTCATTTCTTCTTCCAAAGTAAAACTTGTTCTACTGCTCTGCTACTGGCTCACAAATATCCCTTTTCCACCTCTGCAATTTTCCCTCTCCTTCAATTTCAACTCAAGCAAATCAACTTCTACACCAGTTTTATCACCTTCAGGTACTTCAAAATTTACAGATCTAGCTTTTTTCTTGAATTATTTGAAACGGTTTTGGGTAGCTGATTCCAGGATTTAGAGTTAGTCTTTGAGCTACTGAGTTTTGCTATGTGTAGTACTGTGTCATGAGCTGAAGGAGTTTTTTTTTGTATATGGATATCCGTTCGAATGTACCGATTATACATGAGGAATTAAGCAGATCTAGGGTTTTATCGGTTATTAGTAGCAATTAATTAGTTTTTGGATGAGGTCTTAGCTGCAAACTCGGGATTTAGAGTCGGTGAATTCAGAGCTACTAAGTTTTATTATATGTGCAATTTTTTTTAATATTAGTTTTGCATGTGGAGTATTGTGTCATGAGCTGAAAGGCAGGATTTGTATATGGATATTCACTCGAATTTACGATTTTATTTGAGGAATGAAGCAGATCTAGGTTTTTTTTCGAGAATTAATTTATGTTTGGATATCTATTAGTTGCAAGTTCCGGATTTAGACTTGGTGGATTCAGAGCTAGTTAACTGTGGGTGAAATTTTTTAATATTATATTATACATATACAAAATTGTGTGATGAGCTGGAGGAAGTATCTGTGTATATCTATCCACTCTAATTAGGTAGATCTAGCTTCTTTGTTTTTTTTTTTTTTGAGTTTTTAAAACAGTTTTGGATAGCTAGTTCCAGGGTTTAGAGTGAGTTAATTCTAAGCTGAGTGTTACCATATGTGCAATTTTTTGAATTATTTTTTTAAGTAACTTGATAATGATCTCCATGTGAGGTCTGTATACCCTCCCCAGACCTTACTTGGTGGTATTTCACTGGGTATGCTTTTGTTGTTGTACAAAATTATGTGATCAGCTATTTTTTTTGCGTGTATATACAATTGAATATATGATATTATTCGAGGGATGAAGCATATCTTTTTTTTGGTTATTAGCAATTAATTGGTTTTTGGATGTCTTAGCTGCAAACTCGGGATCTAGAGTCTGTGGATTCAGAGCTAGTAAAGTTAACTGTATGTGCAATTGTTTAATATTATGTTCTACATATACAAAATTGTGTGGTGAGAAGAAGGAAGTATTTGTTATATCTATTTACTCAAATGTGTGGTTCTGTTCAGAGAATTAAACAGATCTATGATTTTTTTTTGTGAACATCAATTAGATCTTGTATGTTACTTTTTAAGGTTTCGAGTTGGTGAATTTTGAGTAAGGTTTATTATATTAAAAGATGTATGTAATATGTTTGTTTATATGAACTTGTGACAAGCTGAAAGTAGTGGGTGTGATGGGCGTTGATGTTAATAGCTTAGGTCTGCTGATGATTTCTGTGATTTTATTTTTATTTTGTCGTGGTTTGCTTTTTTGTGGTTGTTGGTTTTGTGAAGTTTGAAGATCTATGGTTTGTAGTAAGAGGTTTTCATTTGAATATAGGTCAGGGTTTGTAGTTGAAGGTACAGGGGCTAATTGATGGCGTCAAAGAGGATATTGAAGGAGCTGAAGGATCTGCAGAAAGATCCTCCCACATCTTGCAGTGCGGGTAATTTAGCTGAACTATTGCTTCCATTGTTCAATTTATTGGTTTTCTGTGCTTAAAGTTTTCTTAGCCGACGGAATAATAGGGGTCCCTACTTAAGTATTGATGACAGTATTATAGGGTGTTTGGGTTGCACTCTTACCATATAAAAATGGCTCAGAGTATCATAACTTGATAATTTTTAGCAGATATGTCAAATATATTACATAATTACCTTGTATAAAAAATGGCTCAGAGTATCATAACTTGGTAATTTTTAGCAGATATGTCAAATATATTACATAAAATTACCTTAGTTGATGCAGAAGCTATCTGCTATTTTGTACAATAAGCAGTATGGCATGGTAAGAATGTCTGAGTAATAACATCGTTTATGTTATTTGTTGCTCCATTCTGATTTGTGCGTTCCAGTAGAATTTACACATCACTTAGCACTTTCTGGTCACTCTTTGGTCACTATTGAAAATCATTTTGTCGCGGTCTTTGCAGTGGGAAGTAAAAGTGTAATTGATTACTCTGTAATACCCTTGACAATTAATAAGTGAATAATGTTTCCTCAATTTATCATTCTTACTTGTACCTCAAGTTGTATCATTCTTTCTTCTCTTCACTTCATTTTCAGTTTGATTGACATTACCCCAAGGGGTTGTATTATTCTCTATGGATTGGATTAGGCGTTAGATGATGTTGTTTTGCTGCTTCCTTCTGTATGGATTTTGTCTTATTCTGCTCCTCTTCCATCTGTGAATAACAAAGACTATTAAAATGGAAAGGAAGTCATGGTGGCTACGGTCTATGTTGTTATTTATGTACAAGTGAATGCACTCCAGATGTTGTTCACTTTTCTGTTTCAGTGACCACCTGGTAGAAAGCGTTATGCTTGTATTGATTAGCATATTTGGTTCAATACAGGTCCAGTGGCAGAGGATATGTTCCATTGGCAAGCAACAATCATGGGGCCCACAGATAGCCCTTATGCTGGAGGTGTATTTTTGGTTTCAATTCATTTCCCTCCGGATTATCCTTTCAAGCCTCCAAAGGTATATATTTAACTCCAGGAGATCCTCGTCTTCACTTATATGTTTTTTGCTACGTTTTTTTATTGAGTTGGATGAGGAGGGTGATTATTTTGCTTACATTTTCTCCTATGTGGGAGCCTTGGTAAATCCATCTCAAAAATGAGCTTTTTGAATCTTCTCTTCCAGAAGTAGTAGAGATTATTTGTCTGTAGGTCTGACCTTCAGTTTTTGTTACTTACTGGTCTCTCCATTTTTATCACAACCATGGAGCTAGCTTCAGTTTGCTGTTAGAACAAGTTAACCTGTATCTGGGATATCAAGTGTGTGGTTTTGTTTTGGAGCACCTTAAAGAAATGTTTTGATAAAATTTTCATTGTTGGAATCTGATGTGGTGGTTTGACAAATTATCCTTTTGTTGTTTCAGGTTGCCTTCAGAACTAAGGTTTTCCATCCTAACATCAATAGCAATGGAAGTATTTGCCTGGATATTCTCAAGGAGCAGTGGAGTCCAGCATTGACCATATCAAAGGTTTGGAGCTTAGCCTTGCTTTTCATTGCCCGTTTTAATGCTGTTTTTTGGGCCTAAGATTGCTCTTTACAAAAATCCAAAGACTATATTGTTACAAGTTCTCAAGATGATTCTGATTCTGTGTTGCTTCGTAAACTTTCTGAAACAGAACAGTTTAACTAGTACGTTTAGATTTGCAGAGAGTTAAACAAGGGGGGCTTTACCGATAAGCAGAAAGTAAAGTGAGCAACTAATTAGAAGAATGGAACACTTCAATAGTTAACTATACCTATCAATTATCATCTGATGTTCTGAAACATTGTGATCTCACATAGTGGTCTGTTTTTCCCGTCTTGACGAGTTTCTAATTGCAGAGCAACTATTAGTAGCATTTAGCAGTAGAGAAAGGCTATATTGTTTGCATGATAAACAAAGTAGAGTGATTAACTGTTCCTACATTGCAGTCTGAGGGTTGGTGTTGATAATTTGTGCTTCAGCAAAGTCCTTTTTTGGACTTCCGCAATTGAAACTTTTGGTTGGTTTGTATAGGTCTCCATTTTCTCGTATCTCTTCTGATGCAGCTGATTTATATTCTAGATGAGTGAGTTTTAAATGTTATATTTTAAGTGAAGTGAGGTTTAACTGTCTTTGTCTTTCAATGTACGAATACTCCTTCCAGAGCTTTTTCCCTTTTGCTCAACCCTTCCTTCTGTGCAAAGGATCTTGTTCTTTGTAGATATTCAAATTACTTGAACAAGTTTTTTCTATCACTGAAATCTTCTTGGTGGTTTCGCTTAATGCAACTTTAACATGCTGTACACAACTTGGTGAAAGTTGGTTTTATGTGCTTACTAAATCACTAGACTACTATCTGAAAACCTCTGGGTTTGTTTGGGGGTTGGGGTGAATCTCTTTTTCCCCGTTTGAGTTGCTTTTGGTTGGAGGTGTAACCAAAATATGTTGCAGGTCCTGCTGTCCATCTGCTCTCTGTTGACAGACCCAAACCCAGATGATCCGCTTGTACCAGAAATTGCTCACATGTACAAGACTGACAGGGCCAAATACGAAACCACTGCTCGCAGCTGGACTCAGAAATATGCTATGGGATAATGCGCAAAATCGTCTCCAGGCATGTCTGGGACTTCTGTAACAGCAATGTCTTGTTGTGCTTGGGGTGAATGAATAAATGCGCAAAAAAACTTAGTTTACTTCTTAATCTCCCTTCATGTGGGTTGTCAAGAGACGGGTCTTTTCAATTTGTGAATATCTATTTGATGACTAGTAAGGGAGGAACTGCAATGTAATTGTACTTTGTTTGCCAGTTTGACATGAGCCTTTCCCCTTGTTCTGCTAATTTGTCCGACAAATATGGTGAGATCTTTAAAGTTTGGGGTTGATTCACAATTGTCAACCTCAAGTCTCATTTGATATCTCACTATTGAAAATGAAAATGGAGATAACAAGCAATTTTATTATTACAAGTATATACTTTGAATGTGCCTTTTGGTATTGCAGCATTGTGTTGAGGGTCTACATGAAACCACCACCTCTACAAAGATGAGGGTAAAGTCTGCATATGTCTTATCTTCATTAATTTCATTTGTAGGATTATATTGGGCTTATTGCTATGCTATGAATGTGTGTAAAGTCTCAGAACTGTTCCATTGAGTTTACTAGTTAATAGCTTGAGTAAACTGGGTTTGTGGAAAGTATGCCTAAAAATGCCCAATTTACTAATTAGTAGCTCGAGTAACTTGGATTTGTGGAAAGTATGCCCAAAAATGTCCAATTGAGTTTACTAATGAAAAGCTTGAGTACTGAGATTTGTAGAAACCATGATCTTGAATGATGTATTCTTAATATCCACAAATTTCACTTGTCAAATGTTGGTAATTTTCATACGATTTGTCACAATTCTTTATCTAGATAGAACGTTATTTGTTCATTAGAGTGTAACCAGCGCACAAAATGTTAGGAGGTGATTTCGTCCATCTGACAGTCTTGTGATAGAAGTTTCTACTATTTTTGACCCGTATCATGATAATTACTTCCTCCGACCTATTTTAGGTGATATCTTTTTCTTTTTGGTCCGTTCCAAAAAAAATGTCATCATACTCTAATTGGAAATAATTTAATCTTAAAATTTCCTTTTTACTCTTAATGAAATAATTCTCAACTACGCAAATATCTCAGAAGGATTTTAGATCACAAGTTTTAGAAGTCTTATTTTTTTCCTTAAACATCATGCTAAATCAAAGGGTATACATAAAATGGGATAGAGGAAATACTAGTTTTATTTTGAAATTCTTTTCTGCATGTTTGTTGGGATGAACATTGTGACAAAACTATCGTGAGACATTAGTCTTTTAAATTTTATTTTTCAGGTAATTAGTCAAAATAGTAGAGGCCAAGTCTGCTAAGAAGTTACGATAGTGAATAGACATATCCCAAGTAGTGCATTATTTGTAGCTTTCACTAACGAGAGGAAAACCGACTCTTTATACAAGAAAAACAACCCTAAACTGTTTCCCAAAGGGCAAAAGTAGTACATAATCCTGATGTAAATAATTCATATTTGGTGCTTCTTTTATTTTATGTATGTATTTGATGTCTACATAAGGGTAAATAAAGAGAGGATCAAATGATGCTGATTTCAATCCTTGGGGTAAAAACTTGTCCCAGTAAAACCTGCAAAATTGCGCATGAAGGGATTAACAGAAAAAAAGAAGTAAAAGACACATTTAATATGTTATTAGACTATAAAGAAGTTAGCTACCCAAGTAAAAAGGAGGAAAGTAAATAATTTTATATCATAAGTGTAATTTAATATGTTGTTGCTGGTTATGTTCTATCTTTCAGGTTACTAATTTGATTAGTTACATGTAGCCTATAGTAGGTATCTTTTAGGTATCTGATAAGGTAATAAATATTGTCGGTCACAGAAGTTAAATTTAAGAACAATATATGTAGTGTAATCTTACTGTCGAGCATTAAATTTAACTTATATACGTGGAGTCAATATATTTAAACTGCTTGTAAAGGTTACCTATTTTATTTGTCAACCATTTAGCTGGACTTATTATGAATGGATACACCGAAGAGCTTAAGTTTTATGCACTTATTGAAGTAAAAGGATTTACAAATAAATCTCGATAATAAGCATAATTTGGTAACTTAGTAAATAATACCTTACTATCATATCTTAAATATATAGTAAGTGAAAAAAGCATTAACATTCTCTACATATATTAACTCACACCTCACCTACAAATATTTGAAGTGATGAAATATTATCAAAATTCTTTTCCACTATCTACGGAATTGATTTTTCAGACGATCATTCTGTTTATCTTGAAAAGTCATTTAATTTTGTTCTTAAACACAAAAGCCTATCAGCTAATGACAATCATTCCACCACCAATCGCCCTGACGTCCACCAAAGGTCCTTCTCGAAACTCCTAATACCTCGGTAGCTACCTTTCTTATGTAACTAGCAGTCGTGTCCCACATACTGTTCACACTACCTTCACTATTCCACGCCTCTAAGTTTCTCAACTTTTCTTCGATCTCGCGATAAAGGGCAGGAGTAAGGTCTCCCCATCTAATTCTAGGCTGGGCATACCTTACTATCATATCCACTATCTACGGAATTGATTTTTCAGACGATCATTCTATTTATCTTGAAAAGTCATTTCATTTTGTTCTTAAACACAAAAGCCTATCAGTTAATGACAATCATCTCACAAAGTCATTCAACTTTGTTCCATGACACCAACAATTCTTACTTCTCCCCAAAACAAAATTGCGAGAAACGACATTCCTTTCCGAGAAAATCATCGTCAGTGGAGTAAATATTTTAGACGGTCATTCAACTGACCTTCGGGGGAGTTGCAGCCAGTGTTGATGGTATTGTAGATGTCTTTAACTGTGGCCTTGTTCGCGAACCAAAAATCGCGCTTGACATGATGAATGCAATCGAGTATTCCTTTAGTATGATCTCCACAGCCTCCTTTTTCACAGAATTTTTTGCCTTCTTCTTTTGTTACATTGAGCCATCCAGACATTGTGAGTGTATGATTCTGTGAACATATTCCAGATGTCTGCATACATAATGAAAATTTTGAGTATAAAAATTTATATAAAAGGGTAAGTAACCTATTCTAACATGTTATATTAAATGTAGATCCAAGCCTAATTATATTAGTAATAAAATTCTGCGTACACCACTGACTGACTGAATGTGTTGTGAAAGGGTTGAAGCCAATAACTTACATTTTTCAAGCAGAAATAGGCACTTCTCCACTGCTCAAATGGTGCCAAATTCACATTTCCTGTGGGGTGTTTCCTATCTGATGAATAAAATAAGACATGTTAAAACTTATATAGTAATATTTCCTGAAAAGGCGCAACGCATAAACATGTTATTTCACTCAGGTTTAGCCGTTTTTTATTTTTCTGGGCATGCATAAGTAGACACTTAGAGATAGTTTGGTTGGCAATATGTTATTTCAGGTTAAGTTGGTGGGATAATTTATTCCATTACCAAGGCAAAAATGATTGGATGAATAGTCCAAGGATTATCTTATACCTCCAATCAAACATGAGATAAAATAATCCTACATTTTATTCTATGATTATTATAACTTATACCTCACATCAAACCACCTCTTTAACTTATATAAAGTTCAGCAAATAGGCACACGCATCTTGTGTGACATCCTACAAATCAACTCATGTGTATTTCACACAAATTGCCACATAAGTTTGATACACGTGCCTACTTGAGCACACCCAAGATTGAAGAGATAAATATCAGCTAAAATCAAGTTAAAATACGCGTTTTCTCAAACATAAAATGAATAAGCAAGAAAGGAATCTTGAGATTATTTATATATATAAATATATACCTTCTGCACTAACACCAGACATCACTAAGAAAAAGCCCAAAAATAAGCAGAGTATCCCAATTCTTCTTCCATAGCTTTGAGGATTTTCCATAGTTTATTATGACAAAAAGAAAAATTCTAAATCTCAAGATAATAAAGAAGTTTTCTAATTAGTTTCTTAATCCATAATTAGATTTTTATATCTGAGATAGGAAGAAGCATTGGAGAGGGGGATTTTTCTACTTAGTAAAATAGGTAATATGCTGAGAATAAAAAGTGAATTGGAAAAAACAAGAACAAGATGGAGGATAATTAAGTTTTGGTTTTTTATGTGGGAAAAAACAAAAGACAAAAATCTTCATTGGACTAATCGAAAAAAAATAATAAATTGGTATACAAGTGTATATTCACGATCATAGTGGAATGACAAGTATTCCTTCATTTTCAATTGGAGATTTTAGGGTTGGATCTTCGTCTATGAAGTCGCTTTTGTTAAGAAACGTTTTACCTTTCTTGTGAAACTTTTTTATATGAGCCCGAATTAAATCGAGTCCTTCCCTGTAAATATTGAACATCAGCCAATGAAAAATATTTCAATAATACGTTTCAAGTTTCAAAATAATAACATTACCCTAATGTCTCAAAGGCTTCCGCCTACTGTTGGGTAAGGGGAGGTCGAATATACGTAGCCTGACCCCTATGTTTAAAAACATAGCGCCATTGTTTCCCGATGACCCGCGATGAATGTTGAAAGGTGCATTGACTAACTGCTACTTCACAATTGAAAGAAGCGCAAACAGTTTTTTGTTTTATTCCATCATATCCAAAACTAAAAAATAGTGAATCTTTGGATCCATCCGAAATTGATAGAAAAACGTTTCAAGTTTCAGCTTATCCATAAATCAACCGAGTCCTCGATTCTCCGTCCAAATAATTTCCCACAAGTTATAGATAATATTGAAAAAGATCAGAAATGCCCACAACCTATTCGATTTGATGATCATTACCTTTAGTGAATCTATTGGTCTATAAATGCCCCTATCATTATTTCTTGGCTCATATTTGCTCATACCAATGAATATTTTAATTAATATATGGGTTATACAATTAATTACTATATGAATTCTGAATCGAATAGTTAAAGAATAATTTTAGCTCCTTTCCACAAATTATAATATGCATTTATACAAATACTTAAAATTCATTTTAAAACACAAATACTAAAACCCAAACACTATCTTACAACAACAACAACATTACTCCATTGCCTCAAAGGCTCCCGTCCATTGCGGGGTAAGGGGGGGTCGGGTGTACGCAGTCTGACCCGTATGTTTAAAACATAGATCGATTGTTTCCGGATTATCCATGATGAGCATAGAAAATCACATTGACTAACTGCTACTTTTAATTGTAAAGAAACGTAGACAGTTTAAAGACTCATTTTGCTTTATTCCATCATACCCCAAAGCCAAAAAATAGTAGATCTTTGGCTCCTTCCGGCCGTGGAAATGCAAACACTATCTTACAGTATGATTTATTACAAATTGAAAAGTAGCTTTTTATTCATTGCCACAAAATTCCACTAATGACTCGGTCACTCCAAAAAAAAAAAAATAACCCCGATAAATATTGCGACTTATCGTATTTAATTAAATTAACATCTCGAAAATCATTACTTAATCATGATTAATTTAATCAAAGTAAGGGAAAAACAAAAGGAAGCAGCTCAACATGCAGAATCAAAACCACGAGTTAAAGAGCAATTAGCCTCAGAATTACGTGTCCATAGAGACATTAGTGAATTAACTTTACCACCAATTTGTAGCATTGAATTTCCTAATGGAAAAGATGATATTATGAATTTTGAAGTTACAGTTAAACCTGATGAAGGTTATTACCATGATGGTGCATTTCCATTTTCATTTGAAATCCCACCAACTTATCCACATGATGCACCAAAAGTTAAGTGCAAAATCAAAGTATATCATCCAAATATTGATTATGAAGGAAATGTCTGTCTTAATATTCTTAGGGAAGATTGGAAGCCTGTTTTGAATATTAATGCTGTTATTTATGGATTGGTTCATTTGTTTACTGAGCCTAATCATGAAGATCCGCTCAATTCTGAAGCGGCTAATGAGCTCAGAGATAATCCCAAGGCGTTTGAGTCGCACGTCAGGAGTGCAATGTTTGGAGAAACCGTGCATGGCTTGCGCTACGATGAATGCAGGGTTGGGTCGGGTTCAAACTTCTCACCGAGTTGGCCCATTTAATTTTGCCACCCATTATTTGAAAATGTTGAAATGTGTATTTATATTGCATTCATTTGAAGTTTGAAAAATAATTTCATAAGGAGTTTTTTCATTTTGATTTAGCTAAAACCCCTAGCCCTACCATTAGAGTAGCAAGCTAATGGTAGGACTAGGGGTTTTGCCATGTACTCACACCTGTTATATTATGTGTTAGTTTACCTTATTTACATATTGTCATTATTAGTCGTTATTTTTCTGTTCCCTTCCCTCTTTTGTAATATCTAGTTCGTTCTTACTTATGGGTTGAGAAGAGGGTTTCCAGGAAACAGCCTTTCCACTTCTATGATAGTGGTAAGGTCTGCGTACATTCTACCCTCCCCAGACCCCACTTGTGAAATTATACTGGGTATGTTGTTATTGTTGTTGTTGTTTAAATAGGATATCAATCGGTTCTTACCCAAATGCTTGATGATAGCAGAGTGAATAGGGATTAGTTACAAAAAGATACAATTAAATTGGAGTGAATTTGGAAGACACTTTTAATCCAATTATAATTTGTATTGTGCAATATTATTTGTAATGGTTAAATGTTGGTTTCTTGAAGCATCTGATGAATTGAAAGATAATTCAAAGTCATTTGATTCGTCTGTTAGGAGTACCATGTGGTGAAGACATAAGCATGATGTGTATTTCGATCGAGTGTTATAGTTGATAAGATTTGAAGTTTGAGGAACTAGTTTTTTTTTTTCTATCGCAATTTGTAATTTTGGCCACAAATTTGTTTCGAAAATTAGATATAATAATAGGGAGGATTGGAGACCTATTTTGAATATTAATGCTTTGATTTATGGTTTGGTTCATTTGTTTACTGAGCCTAATTATGAAGATCCGCTTAATTATGAAGTAGTAGATGAATCAAGAGATAATCCAAAATTGTTTGATTCGTCCGTTAGGAGGACGATGTGGGGAGGACATATGCATAACGTGTATTTCGATTGAGTATTATAACAGGATTTTTAAATTATGATTTGTAATTTTAGTCATAGATTTGTTTCGAAAATGAGAAACAATATTTTGAAGATTATTTTAAAGAAAAGTGTGTTTGTTTACTACCAAATCCATTTTGTATTACTATATTTTAAGATTAGAAAGAGTTGGAGATATGTTGATTAGTATTTTGTTTAGATTAAATATGTTAAGTGATGCCCTGCCCTTCATTCACATTTGCTTTGTTTTTTTACTAATAATTTCAAAAATAAGTTTTCTTTTTGAGTATCTTCCAATGGTGCAATATTAAGATTTAGAGTGTATATGAAAAGCAAAAAGATGATGAAAAATAAATGGTCTGCTTATTTATATTTTGATATTTGATTAATTAAGAAAATTAGTCTTATGAACATTTAGGTATATATAATTTGAACAAAATCTATTACAACAAACCCCATCATTTAACAGAAATCTTAATTTCTTGTTTTTCATTCAAGATCCTACTTGTCCCGTTTCTTGAATCGACCATGTGATTGAGAATCATGTCCCTAAGAATTACACTATATAAGTTTGGGATATGAGCCAAGGAACAGAAAATAAACTTCTGGCACTGCAATAGGATCCGAAATAACTTTTTCTAAAAATCATATGGATGGGTCCACAACGAGCCCCGACAAAAGACTCAAAGGGCCCGGTTGATAGGATTTTATGAGCAGGAACATAAAACAAGTTATTTTGATAGTTTTCTGTGAGTGTTAGTCTACGAATTTTGATGCTGCACAGAAATCCGATGCATCTTTCTCAAAAAATCACACAAGTAATTTCGTAACGAGCCCATCAAGAGACCCAAATAGTCCGACGGCGACAGGATAGGCCTTGAGCTTAAGTTGAGAATTTTAACTAGTATTTTGCTTTCATATGTCTATTTTGCAGGACTCGGGAAGATATCAACTTGTATCTAAATTTCTTTTGATTTCAATAAAGAACACCATAAAAAACTCTAAATTTTAAATCTCAAATTCATCGTTAAACAAACGAAGAGATGCAAAGTAATTTCAATATTTTGGAAAATCTTCAACCTCTGTCACCTCGTCTATACTTTATTATTTTAAATCTCGAATCCATCTCTAAATAAACATAATTAATTAAGTACGAATGTGAGTCTAAACCAGGCCCCCGAATCATTTGAGAATCATCAGGAGCAGACATGTCGACTCTATTACTTCAATTTCCGTACGCATAACCATGCTACCTTCATTATCATCCAGAGCATCGGCTTAATTGCGCACGGACAAAAAAAATTACACTTCAACAACAACAATAACATATCCAGTATAATCTCACAAGTGAGGTCTGGTGAGATGTATAATGTTTCCTGTGAAACCTGTCTCAAAACCCAAAATCCATAACCAGAACTAGATGGACAAAAAATTACACTGTATATATAAAATTTAAAATTACTTTCACGCATATATATATAATAGACGAATTGTGAGTCTAACCAGGCCACCGAATCACGGAGAAATCAGAGGTAGCAGACATGTTGACTCTATTAATTCAATTTCTGTACACATAACCATGCTTCCTTCATGCTAATTATCCAGGGCATCGGCTTAATTATGCACAGATTTCTTTCAAAATCAACAACAAAACAAAAAGTAGAATGAAAGTTAGAGAGGATTGAAGCTTGAAATAATTTGGTTTATAAGATGAACAGAGTACTTTATTTTATATATATATATATATAGGAACTGCTAGGGTTTATGGCTTTAGCCTTTATGGTATGGATTGATGAAAAGCCCAATATTAGTTAGATGGGCCTCGGTAATTTATTGCTACTTGGAGCCCAGGTTCTTCATTTGGTTATCTACGTGCCTATGGCTTCGTTTTGTTAGGAAACACGTTCAAGCAGGCATTATTATCAGCCTGTCGTATCGACGAAAGAAAACTCTAGATATCCAAAGGAAAATCCATGTTGATGTAACATTTTTATTACGATGCGAAATAATTTACTTCATCTGTCATATTTTATATGAATTAATTTGACTTCGTATCCAGTTTAAGAAAAAAAAGATTTTTAAAGTTTGTGACGTAGAATAAGTGATAGATGTTTGTGTGCCTCTAAATCAATGGATTGAAAGTAAAATAATTATTTTAAAATTAAATTGTCACTAAATATAGAAATATGACATTATTTTTTGGACTAATTAAAAAAAGAAATATGTAAATTGGTATAATATCCAATTCAAAAAAATGTTACCATGTCGGATTATTAGTGTTATAAGTTAAAACTATATTAAAAAAAAAGGCAAAAACATATAGAATCCCCTTGCATTTTTTGGGGGTGGGGGGGGGGGGTGGGGGTTTTTTTTTTTTTATGTATAAAAGTTATAAACATTA
>JAOTQR010000092.1:1529553-1540660 GCA_025774065.1 Solanum ossicruentum | reverse complement strand
AGCCTATATAAAGGGCTTCACTTGTACATGTTAAGATACACAAATAAATATATCTTCTATATTTTCTTTATATGTTTTAACAGTTTCTAATGTACAACCCTTAACAGAAATATCCTTAATGTATGTAAAAAGTGGTCATATTAGACCACATCCCTGAAAAGTATCATTAAGAGTCAAAAATGTGTTAACCATCCTGATCTTAACGTGCAACTCACACCGCACAGCTACAAATGAATACATGTATTACACAACTAATGGAAAGGGCCTTCTTCCTAAAACATAGATCGCCTACATATACACCATCACCAACTCGAATTTCCCTTCCCAGAATTTACAGACATTCATACCCATTTTTGTCAAATAGGCTGAGCTAATAAATCCTCCATTTTTTCTCAACAAACCTTCAGGCTTGAACAATGGCCATTAAAACCAAACCCATCACGAGGATCTGAATATATTTTCCCATCTCCTTAGCCTCATTGCCAACTAACATTTCTACGGTTCACCTTAACAAAAGCCCACACCAGCGATCTCATAATCACCATCTTTTTTTTTTTGGGAGAAGGTAACATCATACGATCACCAGCAAGACAACACCATTCACTGCCAGCATTGGGGATTCATTTTTTCTTTCTTCTCACAGACCAGAAACCTCTCATATCTCTGCACCAATATTCACCTATAAGCCTCACTCAACCTACATCTCTATTTCACTTATACATCTACAAGATGTGCAGCTTACCATGGATGAAAAGCCAAAAAAAGGTTAAATAAAAATGGAAAGAGAAAAGGAGAACAGAATTTCAAAGCCTCAGCCAGGAAACAATCAATGGAGAAATAATATGCTCTTGAACTTTCCTTTCCCTTTTCTTTTTTTCTCCTTCTCCTAGTAAAGATCCCCATTTCCCCGACTGCAGGTCTGGCGGTCTGCATTCCCAACTCCCAAAAAATAGCTATATCCTGGTTAGAACTTGCAAAAAAAGCAATCAGGTAAATCTTATCATTCTCTAGCCTAGCCATGTCTCTAGCAAGATTACATGGAAGCGGGTTGTTCTGAATTGTTCTTTTATGGCAGCCACCAGAGACACTTGAAACACATCCCAATTAAATTTAACCATGGTGTTGACTCTATAATCGTTCAGTATAAGGTATGCCAAATAATAGGGTCCTTAATCGACTATTGAGCTCTACTTGATGGGTGTCATCATCGATAAGCAGAAGGCAGAGCTCAGGGATCAGAGGCGGTTGGTTTAAACTTGCTCCAAAAGAGCCTACCTTCTGTTATGAGAGAATCTATAACTTATACATGTATTAGTTGTGCCAATTTCTAAACTGCAAACAGAACACCCTATTAATTTTGATTTTATACCTGAATACTTTACCTCCTAACCAGCTAGCAAACATGGTAATACTCGTGCATAATTTAAGTGTTCTTATATACTCTGCCAAACTACCCGTAAGGATCAAAGTGGAGCAACCAAGGACAATTTTGATCATTTTCTCGAAATATTACACCAATACAACGGCGGGTGGAGTATAGAAATTGGCAATATAAATTAACGAAATCAACTAATTCAACAATGAGGTATAATTTAGAAAAATTGTAGCAAAAAAAGCTTAATTGGAAGATTGAGACTCACAAGTAGGTACGTGAGGAGGATAATTTTCGTAATTTTCTGCTTGTATAATTTGCTTGAGATGTTTCCAGTGCCTTCCTCTCGCTTGTCCTTTAGGGTACTTGTCATACATCTGAATCTTCTTGAATTTCATGTGAGTTGGAAGTACTATTTCAGCTTCCAACACTTCCCGCTCCATTTATTCAGCTCCGGCTTTGATGACGGGGTGAAGCTTCCCGGCGATGATTCTCCGACGAGCAATAGAGGGCTACAGACCGAGGGGAATTAAAGGGTGTTTTACTTTGTCGGGCTTGGATCTTAACCCGTAATGATTTTGTTTCCTTTTTACTCCCTTACAATTAAACTCAATGGTACAATAGACCCTTAGTGATCGGTTATTGTTTGAATGATTGTTGTGTATTGTTTTATACTATATATTGTATTGTATGTTATTGTATTATTTCAATGACTATAATATTTAGATAGATTTTATTATTTTCGTCGTTACATAATATCATATATTCATAATTTAAATAATAAATCTATAAAAAAACTAAAGGATATGTGATGGATTCCATGAAAAGAAGGAGTAAATATAAAGTAGAATTATTAAATAAATAAAGTAGAAAATGAGAAGAAGATATTTAAGCAATGATGCAACCATACCAAATTGATTGTTAAATAAAATGAGTTTTTTCGTTATTACCTAATAATGGAATCAAATGATACGATACAATGAAATTTAAACAACAATTAAAATAAATATTGTACTTAAATTAATAATATAATACAACGGATAACAACCATCCAAATAAGGGGCTATCGTGTAAAGAATAACATCAAATAAAATCAAACGACCTCTAAGTCCCTCATGATCGGACCTTTTATCCCGACCCTACATATGAAGAAAAAGAAGGATCTCAACGGGTACCCAGAGATAAGCCCAATGGGCCACTTGATATTGGGCTTTCAACAAAGCCCATGTAAACATCTTCTCTTAGAAAAGCATTACCTCTTCGCATTTCACTGAAAAAAAACCCTAAGCTTCTGAACACAGAGAGAGAGAGAGAGAGAGAGCCGCAGAGGGTTGCTCAGGAAGCTCTCATCCAGAACGAAAATGGTGATACAAAAAATAAATATTTTCCTTCTTCTCCATTTTTATTTTTCTCTCAGAAACTCACTAATCATATCTCTATTTTTTTTTGCAGACTTTCAAGCGAAGGAACGGAGGTCGTAACAAACATGGACGTGGCCATGTCAAGTTCATCCGCTGCTCTAACTGCGGAAAATGCTGCCCGAAGGTCCTTTATCTATTTTCTCTCCTTTTCTGTATTGAATATTTTTTATATATGAAAATACAGTAAATTCGATCCAGGATTTTAAGTTAATGCTAGCGGTCTAGCGGATAATCAATTATTGTATTAGTTTTTTCCTGTTAATGTTTGCAGATTTTTTTTAGTTAAGTGTGTATTTTGACATTGAAATTATATGATTATAGTTTTGAGTAGACGATAATGGGTTCATCTGGTCCAATGAGGATATAGATCTGTTTACTTTTAAAAGAAAGGGAGATATGCAGAGTTGGAATCATGATTTGAAGTTTGAGTATTTTAGTCTGGGTTTGAAATTAATAATTTATATATATTTGATGAATTTATTACTCACAAATGCAACTTAGTTTAGACAAAGATCATAATGTACGTACTAGCTCCCCCACTGGACATATGTAGCAGTTTATTGTAGAAGGAGGGTTTATTTTTATGTAGCAGTTTATTGTAGGTGGAGGATTTAGTTTTTTATTTATTTTTGGTTTGGCCTCTTTTACTGAGGTTTATGTGTTCTAGTTTCCACCTTGATGCTCTGTTTGGTAGTGCTCCTTAAATAAATATATTTGGAGGTGCTGTCGGCCATGTGTATTTTGTAGTTGAAGCTGAAATATATTAAAAGATGAATATTGTGAATTGTCATATGATGTTTCATCGTTCAGGAAGTAAAGTTGGGGTTAAATTTAGAAGATGCAGATTAGGGATCAGTTAAGCTCTCATAGGCATATGCTGGATGTCCCATGGTCATAATCCTGCGACTAAAACCTGGACTATAACATGGGTAACTTATCCCACCTTCTATATGGGATAAGGTCATGCTAAGATTTTGGTATAAAAATAATACCAGTTTTACCTAAGCCTCTAACCATAACCAATTGTCGGGATAGATTAAATCCCAAAATCTATACTAGGAGAACCTACTCAATCCCTTGAACCAAATGACTCCTTATTAGAGTACAATGTTCATTACAAATACTGATTTGTTACTAGAAAGTTTGATGCTTTTGGCTAATGTTCGCATATGTTTCCTGCTATCATCAGTTCAGTTCTGGATGTGCTACATTATATACTGTTAGACCAATTGGATGGGACTATCCTGCAAGTGACTCTTGTAGCGTCTCCTTATACGCCTTCATTTTGCATTTGATCTTTGTGTTGCAATCATCATCATAGTATTAATAATATGAGACCACTTTCTGCTAATATTTTCAAAATTTCTGATGTTATTAATCCTAAATTTCAGGACAAAGCCATTAAGAGGTTCCTTGTGAGGAACATTGTTGAGCAAGCTGCTGTGCGTGATGTTCAGGAAGCTTGTGCTTTTGAATGTGAGGTTCTTAGAGAATTTTCAAAGCCCATGTATTGCACAATAGTTTGCTAATGTGATATAACTAGAATACGTTCTGTATGCAGTGTACACTCTTCCTAAACTCTACTTGAAGATGCAATACTGTGTTTCGTGTGCAATTCACTCCAAGGTGGTTAGAGTCCGTTCTCGTACTGATAGGAGAATTCGTGAGCCACCACAGCGTTTCAGGCGCCCAAGGGTATCCCATCCTCCCCATTTTATCTTCTTAGCTTTGAGCAATAGTTTCCTTCAAATGTGCTTTTTGTGTCAAAATTGAACTTTGTGCTTATGAAATGGACCTTGACTAACATGCTGGTGCCTATTTTGTCATTTTGTTGATCTCATATCTCATTTAGTTATTCCACCTATATATAGAAAGCCTATGTTGCTAAGACTCTCCAAAATGTTGTCGCACCTGTGTCCTATCCTTAAAGATGCGCTACTTTTGGAGGATCTAATGCACACATGGAGCATTTTTGAAGAGTCTGAGCAATATATCAGGAAATACTATTGTTTGCTTGCTGTAGCTTGTTAATACCAGGAGGGATATCGGCACAGATTCACTTAAATATCACCTGTCTGTACTGTTTACTATTTGCATAGAGACAATAATGAGGGTTCTTCATGAACATTGCTATTGTATGATATTCTTTTGCTGAATTGGAGTTTGTCTTTTCTGTGGTTAATCCAGGATGATCTTCCTAAGACAGGACAAGCTCCACGCCCCGCTGGAGGACCCCCTGCTGCACCACGCGTTTAAGTTGTTAGGTTTCAGGTTTTTGTTAATCTGATAGCTATGGCTTGTTTTACATCTGGTGGTTTTTGACAGTGTACTGTTTTCATTTAGATAATGAGAGACCTATTACCATGTTATGGAATTGAATTTTGAATGGAAAACAGAGATTTATATTTTCTTGATGGTGGAGTGCTTTGAATTTGTGTTCTGATAACCTGACCTCACATCTATCTGAATGGGTTTTTGGTTACATCAATTCCTGATTGGAATTGATGGATGGGGTCTTTTTTAATTGTAACTGTCTTGTATTTTGGCATGCCATGATTGGGAATTTGTCTTGATTTTGCATTGGTGTTCATATTGCTGCATCCATAAAGAAAATGTGTCACTCAGTTTGAATATAGTGGTCATTGAGGTGGGAAAGACCTTGTTGATAGTGGATCAAACCCCAACAGACCTTGTCAATGGTGATCTTTTTACCGTTTGCTTATAGCCTAGTTGGTAGAGAGTTGCATGGTATATGTGTTGGTGGGAGTATGAAGTACCCAAAATTGTTTTAGGAGGATGCAGACTTGTTTGTTTCAGAAGGGAATATATTTGATATTCATGTTTAATCTATTATAGGTAGATGAAATGATTCTGGGGGGAAGATACTGCTAACTGTACGCACATAACAACCACCACCATTGTAATCCCACAAGTTGGTTCTAGGGAAGGTGGTGCTCACAGATTCACCCTTGCTTAAGGAGGAAGAGAGGTTGTTTCTGATAGACTTCTAGACACATGAACCCCATAGGACTAGACTAGCACCTTGATGTTGTCAGCCTTTTAGCTGAGGGAGCCTAACTGTTTCTTTAGTGGACTCAAACTCCTATTTTCTTTTCCTTTTGATATGGGTGTATTTGGTACATCTTTTGCCCTGTTTGTATTTCACTAATTAGGATGAAATATTATGGTAAGTCGATGCCGATGTTGAAATTTGTCAATTCGCGATGAAATTTCAACCTTTATTAGCTCGGAATTGAAGTATAGCAACAGTTTATGCCAACATATAATAATCATTTCATGATGAAAGTTCAGTCCTAATTATCTTGGATTGAAGTGTTTGAGTTAATTTTTTTTCAAAGAAAGGTTTTATATGTTATTATTGTTCCCCTGTTTGACATCAGAGAGGCCCGTGACTTGCTAGTCTTTCTGTCAGTTTCTTTAGAGTTGAAACTTGCCTCCTCTCTGTCACTTGTGCTCATCCTGTGATGTGTTGACAGTGGTTATCTATATAGTATAGAAAGTTGAGAGAGACACATGAATGATACATTCATACATTTAAGATATAACGTGTCTTCCCATCTCTTTGAAAAAATTAAACAAAATCTGGAGGGACCTTGTGCAAGAAACCTCCCCTAACTTTGATTTATGATTAGAAATATGGACGATTACAACACTTGGGTTGAGACAGTTATTTCACACTTAATTGTGTATACACGCAAGTTATCACATGGGATGTTGGGGTTTTTTCAACAAGTAAAACGTCATATAATTATTTTGGGACTGATTGTGGTAGCAACAAATTGTGGTAATAATTTTTAGGACGAAAGTATTGTGTATTATATAATTTATGGTGTGCATCATTTTGGTTGCTGGTTAATTAGTAAGGGATCGTCTGGTGTGAAGGATAAGGAAAAATAATTTTGGGATAAAAATTTAGTGAGTCTTAAATGATTGTTTGGTTGATATAGGCGAGATAATTTATCTCGAGACTAATTAGTAGTCCCGGGATAAGTTATTCCTTCTAATGGGTGACATACTAATCTTGGGATAAAAAGAGTCGATGATAATAATATTCTTTTACACTATTGTTATATCTTACTTTGTATATTTATATTATTTTTAATACAATATATAATAATATTCAAAACTTTTACTCTTTATTTTTATAATATTAATTCTTTATGCTTGTTATATTTTAAATTTTTTATAATTTTTTTTACTTTTACAAACTTAAAAATGCAAGTTCTATTTGTAAATTAAATTTTTTTAAAAAATCATTTCAAATGTATATGATATTATTACGAAAATACACACCTAAAAATATTTAAGTTAAATAAGATGAAAGATTTATTTAAGAAAATGTATATTGAATAACTAAAGTTAGCAAATAAAATACATTAAAAATTAATAAAGTGAAGGGTATTTTTGTAAGCAAGTATAATATTCTTAAAATTTATCTAATAAATTAAACACTCAATAAAATATAACCTTAAGATAACTTATCCATCATTATTAATCTCAACATAATTTATTCCATCGTAATTTATCCTATCATAATTTATATTCAAACCAAGCGATCTTTAACTGTATTATTCATGTATTAAAAGAAGACAATAATAATGTAATAATAACAAAACTTATTTTTATCCATGTTTGTAACCTAGTAAGTACAGGATCTCATTATCAAACTATTGTCTTCCTGATTAAGTTGGACAATGACCTTCAACATGGTAACGTGGTGACTTCAATTTTTAACTTCTTGTCCTAAATTAAACCTACATTTAGTTATTAGTACTTTTTTTTATTTTATTTTATATGAAGGTGTTGGTGTCTACAAAGTCAAATATTTTTTATTTGACTAAAATTTTTTCAAATCTTCTAAAATATTCTAAGTCATTAGTTATGTTGACTTGTATTTCTTTTTAAAACTAGACATCAGTTTCCTTGCAAGTGTGGGTTCGATATCTGTTATTTTTTTGTTTTAATTTAAGTGATACAGATAGAATTTAGAGAGTTAATTAAAATTTTGATAAAAATAAATTATAACGGAAGAACCATAAAAAATTATGGATATCTCTTCAAGCTGCTTATGCAGACATGTCGACCTGCCTAATGGTACACTTTCAAGCTGCTCAAACAGACATGTTGATGTACTGCCTGCTTGAGCAGCTTTAATTATCATGATTAGTAACATTGTTTAACACTAAAAATAAGACAAACAAATTACGACAGAAGAATCATAAAAAACTACGAATATCTCTCAAGCTGCTCAAGCAGACATGTCGACCTGCTACCTGTTTGAGCAACTTAACTCCCTTTCATGAATGAGAGAAAGTATATAAAAAAGTTATTAGAGAATTTAATTAATAGATACCAAAATCCATGGTCAAAATTAAGTTTTACCCCTTGTGCTCCAAATTCTTTTACATAAATTGCGACATAGAAAGTATTTTTTTAAGTGATGTCAATGTAGTTTATATACACATTTTTTAAGGAAATATTATTTACTTTGAAGATAAGATAAAATTATTGATCTTTATTGAGTTTTTATACTGAATATATCGTCATCGTCTTTTTTTTTTTTTTTTGATATCAAATGATTTATTTTTTCTTGTTAAGAGGTAGAGAGTACCCTATTTGTGGTTAAAAAAAATTCAACTTTCTTGAGAAAGACAAGACACCATGAAGATGTCTCAACACATCAATGTTACATACATAGTTAGGTTTTTTTTTTGAAGGTTTGATATGGACCAAACCTTTCCATCAATCTCGGATGGAGCCAAAAATTAACTACTTTTTGGCTTTGGAGTATGATGGAATAAAGCAAAATGACTTTTTAAACTATCTGCGCTTTTTTCAATTATGAAGTAGCAGTTAGTCAATGCAACTTTCGACGCTCCTCATGGGTCATCTGGAAACAGCCGTTTTATGTTTTTAAACATAGGCGTTAGGCTGCGTACGTTCGACCCCCCCTCACCCCGCAATGAACGGGAGCCTTTTGAGGCATTGGGATATGTTGTTGTTGTTGTTGTTGATGTGGACCAAACAACCTAAAGGGAAAACATGCCAAAAATAATTTCTAATCCACAGTGCAATACACAAGACAAACAACTACATACATATATATGTTAATTTAAATTGAAAGTTCTTGAAAAAAGTGTTTTTCAAGTACCAAACATATGTACCAACTGTAATGTTCATATGTTTTTGTCTTTACTTCTTTGCGCTTTCGCTACGGCTCCAGTGGGTTCCCTCTGAATTTTGGAATCTAAAAGGGGGAAAAAATGATTGATTGATTGAGAGGGTGGAAGTTGCTTTTTTGATTCTTTGGGGGTTGCGGGTGAAAGTAGTTCATTTTATTAGAAAAAAACTATGTTTGGCCGTCTATTTTTATTATACACAATAATTATATTACACATAAAGGTAGAGATAAGGATAAGGATGACTCGATTATAAATCATCTATATGTCTTTTAAGTGAAGTTGTGAGGAGATTCTTGTGTTAGTGAATATTGCTTTTGAATCATTGACAAATAAAAAGATACTATTATATTTTCGATGGTAATAGAGTATTAGGGCAGAAGGTTAGTAGGGATATAATGTTGTCTTGCCTTGTGACGATTTTAGATTTGTCACATGATTTAGTCATGATGGTTGTGTTGTTATTGCTCTTCGATTATTTTGCTACTTTTAGTGTTCATCCGGAAACAATTGCACTGTGTTTTTAAACATAGGGGTCAGACTGCATACATCTGACCCCCCTTACCCTGCAAGGGGCGGGAGCCTTTGAGACATTGGGGTAATGTTGTTGTTATTGTTGTTAGTGATAAGCACTGCATACACTCTAATACCCTCTCTAGACTCGACTTTACGAGATTTCACGGGATATATTATTGTGGTTGCTGTTACTTTCAACGGTTCGGATAGGAGGAAGGATCTATGTCGATCTTCAACTTTTGTTTTCAGTTTACATCGAAAAATTTATGCATTTTTCTTATAAATATTTTTATTTTTTTCTCTATTTGTAGTTTAATACAAAAATCATTAAATTAGCTATGTGGTGTGTATTAATTATAATTGATTTCTATATTGTTTGGTTAAAGTTGAAAAACAAAAGTACTACAAAGATTACAACTTCCAAAAATGCAATTTTTATCGCAGATCAATGAGTTTAAGATATATTTCTTCTATATCTAAAAGTTAATTTTTTTTAATTTAATATAAATATCAAATAAAAAATACTAAGTAATTATTATTCCAATTACAAATAGTTAATAAGAAAAAATGTAAAACAATAACATTGAATCTGATGTATAATTTAGTTGTTCTAGAACAATTATACATATGGATTGCATAAATATTACCCTCTTCGTTTAACTTTAAAAATAGAAATCAAATTAGAAACTATTTGACAAGTAAATTCAAATAAAGGGATACTTCCAACTTTAATCAATTGTGTACCTAACGCGAGCATGCAAGTGAAGTTTGAGCACGGTGGAGTGTATGCAATCTTTTTCCTATCTTATGAAGGTAAATAAATTGTTTTTCGATAGATCCTCCATTTAGGTATCATATCAAAATCAAGTATGCAAAGAAAATACAATACTGAAAAAGTCATGCTAAAAACAAAGGAGAAGAAAACAAGAACAATAACAAGTAATATGGTAATCGATGCAAAAACAACAACAAAAAATAAGAAAGTAATGGAATAAAATAATATTAGTAATAATAATGATAAGGAAAACTAGACTTGTTCGACTAGATATTCTTATTAACCTTCGATCTATTTTGATTTTCAATCTCCATATGAATCTATAAGCTGCAAGCGTGATCTGTCATGTTTAATCATTTCTCCCGATACTTAATCGATCTATACTTTATTTCTCTTCATAGCTATCATAATCACCCGCCTCCACCCCCACTCCAACCCTTTTTTAGGAGTTGTTGCTTTCTAATGGAAAAACTTTAGCTATGATTGGGGGAAAACAACAATCTAGTGACTACCCTACCAAAATATTTCCATTACTAATGCATTATAGCAATATCAAAGAGTTCATTAAAGAAATTCTAGCAGCGGAATCAGAAATTTTGTTAAAGTATTTGTATTTTTCTTTTTAATATATTAAGAATATGCAGAATTAGATACACATTCAAAATAATTAATATTTAATTTTTGTAGATCACATGATTATTTCAATTAAAAATGTGCATCAGATCACTTTTCGCCTAATACGATTTTATATTTGTATATATATATATATATATATATATATATATATATATATATATATATCTGTGTGTGTGTGTGTGTGTGT
>JAOTQR010000092.1:1492474-1513431 GCA_025774065.1 Solanum ossicruentum | reverse complement strand
ACTAGTTATGAAAGCTTGTGGTAACACAAACTCAATATAAGTTAATTTTTAGTCTCAATTTATATGACATTAATAAATTTGTTATATGACTTTTAATAATTGATTATGATGTTATAGTAAAAGTATAGTTGAAGTAGTCTAAAAAATAATTTATTAGAGGTAATATTATAAAATTATAGTTGAAGTTATTGAAGAAATATAATGAAGCAATCGAAGCAAATACATCAACATATAGCTGTCTTGAAAAGATTAAATTAAAAAGTCTATAAAATATTTTTTATTAACCTCACATGATAAATGAGAAAAATTAGACAGCTCAAATAGGGAAGTAGACAACTCAAATAGGAAAGTCTATCGGAAGATCCTCAATGGTTCTCTTATATATAAAATAAAATGCTAATACTAATATCAATTTTTTAAAAAATAAATTCTCTTTGACTCGATTTGGCTATTGCTAAGTATGAGTGGGTAAGAATATTTTATTAATAAGGGCAAAAACTAATTAAACAAACCTTTGTTTTTATTATGCTTGGAGGAATGCTTTACAATTTTTTGGATGATTTTCTTGATGCCTTACAAATGAAGTGTCCCTTCTATTTATATTACTCTCTAGGGACTTAAGTGTTAGTAATATTTATTCTCTAAGTCATTCAATAATTATATATTAGTCTTTATTTTTAGAATATTCTACCTATCTAAAGTTTTCTAAGATTTTCGAAGATATAACTACACGGTTCTAGATTTTTTCAAAGAAATAAGAGAAAATATTAATTATTTTCTTTAACGACTATAATATTTTTTAATAGTGACCACGTTCATAGGACCTAGTCGATCATGACTAGGCTACACCCCAGTTTGACAATTACATATGAAGCTACAACCATTGTTTATTAAATGAAGAGTTTTAATTAATTTTGTTCACTAGAAGTACCATATATTAAAATCTAATTATATATTATAATTTTGCAATTAAAAACGGAGATATTTTTGTTAAAAATTAGTGTATGTATAGTTTCGTCATCTAACAAATAGCAAATAGTTATTTTTTTTACTAGCATATTAACTTTTTAAATTCTAAAAATATTGTGCGACTTAAAAAATTACTTCACCTAATTTTATTATTTATTTGAACCCGATTCAAACCCGTTTCATCGTACAAATAAAATTCAGATCATTTTTTTACTTAATTATATGGAGGGTTTAAAAAAGGGTGAAGTAATTTTTTTATTTTTGAAATTATTATTATATGTAAGTTATTAATTTTAATAATAGAGATTTAAGGGTAAATCAAATAAATGTAAATCAAAAGAGATCCTGAAATAATTAAGAGTTTAACTCAATCAAAATTGTATTGAAAGTTTGATCAACTAGTAATATTATAATTGGCCCTAAAATAATTACAAGAAAAGTAATAGTGTAAATAATCAACTTGTTATAAACAATTAAATTGGATTAAAAATAATACTAATTGTCATTTCACTTTCCCCAATCGGATGGAGCGAAAGATTTACTATTTTTTGACTTTGGGGTATAATGGAATAAAATAAAATGACTCTTTAAGTTAGTCAATGCAAATTTCAACGTTTATCATGGATCATCCGGAAACAGTCAATCTATGTTTTAAACATAGACGTACATCTACCCCTCTTACCTCATAAGACAATGGAGTAATGTTGTTATTTGATTAACTAATAATATTATAATTGGCCCTAAAATAATTACAAGAAAAGTAATAGCGTAAATAATCAAATTGTTATAAAAAATTAAATTGGATTAAAAATAATACTCATTGTCATTTCACCCTATGATGTTCTAATCCACCAAAAGCTCTTTATTAATCTTTCCTAATTCTCTTAAACAAAAGGAACTTTAAACAAAAAATATTAGTAGTTGTAACATTATAATTTAATTAATCATTTGAAATGCCCTTTATTAGTTGGATCCACAATTAATAAAGAAAAAGAAAGATAAACAATGATTTTTTTAATTCAATTATTTTTTTTAAAAAAAAAATTGGTGGTCGACAACGAATAAAACAAGCGTGTCACCATTTGTTGACTTACAAGCATTGCAACACAATTTTATTTTATTTTTTTGATAATATCTCACCATTTGTGTCATCGTTTGAGTAAAAATAATTTTTTTTTAAAATTATATAAAAATATTGCTCCAATCATCGATTTATACTTGTCCATTATATTATTTAGTATATCTGATAATATTTATCCAATTTATAAAATCAATACATAATTTACTATTTTATGAGTACTTTAACCTTGTTATTAAATATTATTTTATCTCTTGATACTTAAAAGATTTATATTTAAAAAGAGTGATTTAATAAATTACTATTATCATTTAATAATTCATACTTTCTACGCCAAATCAATAATAAACAATTATTATCAGATACACTATATAAGTTTTCAAATAAAAGTATTTTTTATGACATAATATCTCAATCAATTATTGTGCACCTCAATTAATTTAAAAATTATATATGACTAAATATATTGGCACTTAAAATTTGAAAGATCCACAAAAAATTATAACAAAAGGATATTATAAAAAGAATGATGTTATAATGACGTGTGAGGATAAACATCAATATGAAAATGAAAAAAAGAAAAGAGAAAAAAGGAGCAGTATATATATATATTAGCCAGAAAGGCAAAAAGTAGTGGAAATTCTTCCTTTTTTTTCTTTTTCCTTTTTTGTGATTATAAGCTTCTTTTCACAAAACTTCAACAAACTACCCAAAAAAAAAAAGTTTTTCTATCAATTTGCTTTTGTTCTCATCAATTATCACTAGTTCGTTCGATCGAATCTCGATCGAACGAACATTTCTTTGGCTATCGTCGACATACACGTTGATTATGGCCTCGTTCGAAACCACAATATTCGGTAAATATGAGTTAGGACGACTCCTCGGATGTGGCGCATTTGCCAAAGTGTACCACGCTAGGGACATCAGAGATGGCCGTAGCGTGGCGATTAAAATTATCAACAAATCTAGAATTACCAACGCAACTTTGATGTCGAACATCAAGCGCGAAATTTCGATTATGCGTCGGCTACGACACCCGCACATCGTCAAGCTTGACGAGGTGTTGGCTACCACGACGAAGATCTACTTCGTCATGGAGTTTGTCAAGGGTGGCGAATTGTTCGCCAAACTTTCCAAGGCTGGAAGATTTTCTGAGGACCAGAGTCGGAAAATCTTCCAGCAGCTCATTTCTGCGGTTCGTTATTGTCATAATCGCGGTGTCTACCACCGCGATTTGAAGCCGGAGAATCTATTGATCGATGAAGATGGTGATTTGAAAGTGTCGGATTTTGGGCTAAGTGCGTTAACGGAACAAGTACAACAAGATGGGTTGTTACATACGCTCTGTGGGACCCCATCTTATGTGGCACCAGATGTTCTGACAAAGAAAGGATATGATGGAGCTAAGGTATGGTGATCGAAATCGATCTCTTATGACTACTGATAAATTGATTTGACGATGAAAAAAAATTTCGTTTTAGATCTCTTATGGATAAAAATGAGATTTTTAGAGAATTTTTATGTATGAGACATGTAAATAATTTGATAAATTCATCTTTTGAGGGATTTTGATGAAGAAATGATCTCTTAGGATACGATGACTTATAAATTGGATATGCGAAAAATGATCTTTTTAGATCATTTATATGTAGAAATGAATAGTTTATGGTAAAAATGACATAAAATTTAAAATAGTTTTGAAAAAATATGCAAAATCAAATTTGAAAGATCTTTAAGGAAATTTGTTTTAGTTTCCATCCATCTTGGATGGAGCTAAAGATTCACTATTTTTTGGCTTTTGGGTATGATGGAATAAAGCAAAATGACTCTTTAAACTGTCTGCCAAGTAGCAGTTAGTTAATTCAATTTTCGCCGGAAACAGTCGCGCTGTGTTTTTAAACATAGGGGTCAGGCTGCGTACATTCGACCCCCCTACCCCGCAATGGACGGGAGCCTTTGAGTCTTTGAGTCATTGGGGTAATGTCGTTGTTTAAGGAAATTTGTTTTGACATCTTGAATTATATTATTTTTTAACAGACGGATATTTGGACATGCGGGATCATCTTGTTTGTCTTAAATGCTGGATATTTGCCATTCCATGATTCAAATCTTATGGGGATGTACCATAAGATCTGCAATGGAGAATTCAAGTGTCCAAAATGGATGTCGTTGGAGTTAAAGCGATTTCTACGTAGACTTCTTGACACAAATCCTACGACAAGAATAACAATTGAAGAAATGATGAATGATCCTTGGTTTAAGAAGGGTTTGAAACGTGTTAGATTCTGTGAGACAGACGGTAAGCCTCAGAGACGGATTCAGAATTCAGATTTGACTGGTCCATCCTCGCCTAGCGCGGAAATAGAAGAGGTCAAGGAGGGAGAAGACAAGAACAAGAATTCTTATTTGAATGCTTTTGATATAATTTCCTTCTCTTTGGGATTAGACCTCTCAGGATTGTTAAATGAGGGTTTCAACCCATTGGAGGATTTCGAACGATTAGTTGTCGAAGAATCGTTGGAGATGGTAATGGAGAAAGTGATAGAGATGGCAAAGATGGAGAATATGAAGTTGAAGAAGAAAAAAGAATGGGGAATAGAGTTGAAGAAAGGTAAATTGATTATGGACATGGAAATTTATAAAGTGATAGATGGTTTTGTTGTTGTTGAGGTTCGTCGAAAAGCTGGCGATACTGATATGTACAAAGAACTGTTGAAGAACAATATGAAACCAGTAATTCTCGGCCAACAACTGAATTTATAATCTAGAGTCAGTAGATTTATAATTGTGTTTGGTCACATGCGAGAGTTCTTTCTACTTCTATGATATGAGTTAGCGATAAGGTTTGCATACATTCTACCCTTTCAGACTTCACTTGTGATACATAGGAGAGAGAATATGGAAAGTAAAAATGAAAAATAAAAAGTAAAAATGTATAAAAGGGAAGTTATTTATCACTTACCCATATGTAGTGTTAGTATTTTATTGTATGTGAGTTGAAAATTTTGTTGTGAGGAATAAAACAACACCACTATTGTCTGTGTAAACTTATTAGAGTGAAATCATGTTGTGTACAATTTTTTAGTTCAAAATGTTTTGAGGTAAAACATATTTATATTATTATCATCAAACGATGTGGTGTATAAGTTATCACTTTTTTAATTAAAGATTTTGGATTCGAAATAAAATCCTATGCGACGCAAATTTAGATTAGTCAGGCTCCAATATTAGTACCTGAGACAAGATGAAAAATCAAAAGGAATTTTTTGTTTATGGTGTATATGACTTAAATCTATTTATAGTTTACCTTTTTTTCCTTTAAAAACTAAAAAATGTAAATGAATAATGAATATCACGTCGTTAATAATCACCAAACAAATTATATTTAGATAAATGAGATACTTTAATTTTAATAATAGAGATTATAACAAAATAAATATTGCCATTTTAAATAAACTTTAGCTTTACCTTGTCCTAATTTAAATTAATTGAATGAATAAATTTGAAATATAATAATATAATTAACAACAATAACATAACAGTAAAATCCCACACGTAGGATCTGATGTAATAATATGATTAAGTGGATAAAACTGAAAACTAACCCTACTGAAACAGACTTGTGCTGCACAACAAGCGCTCCTTATCAAGAATTTTCTCGTCATGAAATACCAGCATACACAGACATAACCATTCGGAAAAGTATGGAATGGTGAACTGTGGTAAGGGAGCAGCCAAATCATCACTCGACAACATAGTGCTCGATTAACTCGATTGATCTGATCAGACACTTGCTTTCTATGAGTACACAAAGAGTACAGAAATCACTTAGAAGAGATATATTGTACAAAACAACACCATGATTTGGAAGCCTCAACTAAAGAATGTACATCTAGGCTATGCTGTGAACAAACCGGAAATTCTAACAAGAGAATTCAAAAAAAATGCAAGAATGCCACACCTGAGATCTGACCATGCTGTGTTAAAGCAACTTTTAAACCGACTTTCCCCGTATGTCAAGAGGATTCGACAGTTACATGGATAGACACCTTAACTTTGGCCTCAACCGACAACTGAGCAATCCAACTTTAAGGATGCAGATATAGACACCTCACCTGAACACTCCAACCTACGAAATGATCATCTAGATACCTTCAAAATTGATTAGCATCAGGCGTTTGGACGAATTGAGGTATCTAAATATGCATTCTCAAAGTTGAGGGTATTTAAATGTCAGCTGAGGCCAAGTTAAAGGTGTTTATGTATGTGGTATGCCTACCCTATTTGCACAGTATTTAGGATGCGGATTCATTGAAACCCCTCGCGTCCCACTTAGCTCAGGCCCTGCATTTTGGACAAAATCTGAACAAGTGTATGGTATTCAAGGTAACTGCTCTTGGTGAATCAGATGGCTTTGGGGTAGCAGTTGTTGCGGCTCCGGAGGTTGTTGAAGGTTATTTAAATGCTGCTCCTGCTGAAGTTGATCATTTGGCGGTTGCTCTTTAAGCTGGTCATCCAACTGTTGAGGCTGCTGCTGATCTTCTTGCCAAGTCCAAACAATATCTTGAAGACCTGGTCTCAGGCCTTCATTTAATATCTGTTGATATTCCAAGGTATCACCAGTTGATTTTTTCACTTCGACCAAATGTAAATCTCTAACGACCTCAAAGATCTCCACATCAATGCTCAAAGTTCCCTTTCTTCCTTCTTTTGTTCCTTCAAACCTCAGTAATCCTGCATCCCTTTTGCACACTTTCAGCTTGAGACGTTTAGCAATATTTTCGAGCTTGGATATGATCACTGATGCAGGTTTCCGGGAAGTGAATTTAGTTTCTTTCTTTAAACAAGGTTCCTCGAATAATCTGGATAAATCAAACTTAGCATAAAGGGAAATGATATCAAATGCATTCAACTTTGGAATCGAACCCACTTCTTGCTTGTCTGTATTTTGTGAAGCTAAATCCGTGCTTACTTCGTCTACTACTGTAGATTTAGAGGAAGTTGACATTCCTCTCCGGAACCAGGTACTTCCTCTAATTTTTGCAAGAGAAATTCTTGTACTTGGATTAGGATCCAACATTCTTGAAAGTAGACGTCGAGCCTCTGGTGGAAACCAACTTGGACATTTGTATTCAGCTTTGCCGATCTTCCTATACATCTCCATCAAATTTGAGTCTTGAAATGGAAGATAACCAGCCAACAAAACGTATAGGACAACCCCACACGACCAAATATCAGCCTTAGTCCCATCATAGCCTCTTCTATTGATCACCTCCGGAGCAACATAAGCTGGAGTCCCACACGTCGTGTGGAGGAGTCCATCTTGGTGCTTCGACTCAACTAGAGCACTTAAACCAAAATCCGAAATTTTTAAGTTTTCATCATCGTCTAACAGCAAGTTTTCAGGTTTCAAATCCCGGTGATAGACACCCCTGCTATGGCAGAAATCTACAGCATTTATCAACTGTTGAAAATATTTCCTTGCAGCATCCTCTTTTAGCCTTCCCCTAGCGACCTTGTTAAAAAGCTCACCTCCTTTACAATATTCCATGACAAAATAAATCTTGGTTTTTGTTGCCATGACCTCGTAAAGATGCACGATATTTGGATGTCTGACTCGTTTCATAACAGATATTTCCCTTTTGATCTGATTCATGAGCCCGACTCTGAGAACTTTTTCCTTGTCTATGACTTTGATGGCAACACTCTGCCCAGTTCGGATATTCCTCGAATGGTAAACCTTAGCAAATGTGCCTTGTCCTAATAGTCTCCCCACTTCATAGCGCTCCATCAGTATGCTTCCTTTATTTTCCATTAAAAAAAACTATCAAACCTAGTCCTACTAGTTAAGCAAGCTATATCTCTCCTTCTAAATTAGTGCCACTTAACCATCCGCGCACAAACTATCATTTATTAATGCAACAGGCAATGTGCAGCTACTCCATGCACTTTGCATCTTGGTGCAAGCAATGATGCTACGGTAGCAGCACCTCGGTTCAATCTTCTCACAAACGAAAAATGGCAACTCAATTAAGCCCGAAGTCTTGAGAAGATCACTTTTAGAATTCCAGACAGTCAAACACATCTTTCAGCATTCCTAGGATTCTCTCCTCAACCACTAGAAAACACTGAAAAAGTGTGTAATCAAGAAACTTGATGAACTTCCACAGCCTCCTCCCTGGAAAAGGTGAAATCAGAGGAAAAGATTTCAGTAGCTAGATAGTATTATGCTTCAAACAATAGACATTAAGATTTGGAAGGTAAAGAATATGCATCTCGACTAAAATTGGAGGTAGTTATCGATTATGATCATTTATTAGCAGTCTTTTACCCCGAATTTGGTATACCTGTTCGTATTTAAAAACAAATGAAATTAAACAGTTATTAACCGAGAACTTCTACAGCAAGGTACCTATAATGCAAGGTGCAACGAGAAACTATACAATTGCTCTAACTCTATGCGAAACATAAATACACCAAGTTTTGAATGGAAACTTCTGGCACAACCTTAAGAGTTGATGTCGCGTGATCAAGAGGTTACGAAGTCAAAATATGGAAGCAACCTCTTGCAAAATGTAAAGTAAGATTTCATAAAATAAGCCCAATATAATCCGGCCCTTTCCCAAGATTCACAATGGCGAGATTCTTCGTGCACTAAAATATCCTTTGTATAAATGCACAAATTCCAAAGAAGGATCGAGAATCATAATAACACTTACTTGGGACTTCCTAATTCCAAGTAAAACAAGTGATAGTTCAACAATAACAACAACAACAGACACAATAAAATCCCACATAGGTGGGATCTAGGGAGGATGGGATGTACGCAAAACTTACCATACCTCACGAAGTTAGAGATGTTATTTCTGAAAGATCACAGACTTATATAAAACAAGTGATAGTTCCTACTTCAAGTAGAACATGCCATTTAAGTTACTCAAAACCAAAATCCACAGCTAGTAAACACAAATCTGATTAAAATGAACATAAAAATCATTCACACACTCAAATAAATGCCCTGTAAAGGCTCCTATCAACAAATAGCTGTAAAGGTCTCTCTTTTTATATCTGAAAAATAGCTGTAAAGTTTCTTCAGCAAAATCCCACCATGTAAAAACAAAAAAGAAAAACAGAAACCCTCCAATTGGATATTGATTTCAAAATCATGGGAAACAGGATTGCAAGGAGGGTAATTGAACCCCGAGCTCAAATAGCCAACCAACTAAGCTACTAATACGATTAACCCTTTTTATTAAACAACAATTCAAAAGAGGGGCAACCCAACATCATTTTTTTGATAAAGGGGCAATCTTGAATCATATTATCTCAACAAAATCAAATGAAAAAACAGCAAAACATAGAAATAAATAGCAAGACACCCAAAATCAAGAATCAAGAAAACAACACAAATATGATTTGTTTATACAAAATATATGAATAAAGTTGAAATCTTTACCTTGATACAGATTTAAAGAAAAGGGAGAGAGAAGCCCTTGTAGCTGTAGAAAATAAAATCTTCCCTAATTTGACAAACACAGAGGAAAATGCACAAGTGGCAACGTTGTAATGTGTTGTTTAGGACGCTGTTAATACGGCAGGAAAGACATGTTTCAGTGTGGGAGAGCCCATGTCAACATTTAATCAATTATTTTAAAAAATGTTTGAAAAAATATTTTTTAAAAATTTTAAATCATAAAAATTAAAATTAAAATAGATTAATGAAAACAAAGAGAAAAAAATACTTCATCTATCCTATTTTATACGACACTTTCTTTTTGATCTGATAAAAAATATATTTTATCCTCTTTATACCTCATTTGTAGTATATACAGACTATCTTATTGCAGTTGTTTATTATAATATGAAACATTATGACTTCAAAATATATTTTTTTTATCGTTAATAAAATAATTTATAATTACATACAATTTAAGGATTATTTTAAATTATAAATATCTAAAATATTCTTTTTTTGTTGTTATATATTTTTATAAATTAAATAAAGTCAAATAAAATAAAATAAAATAGAGGATTTTTTTTTTATAATAGCAGTAATTAGAAGTTACGGGAAAAAACTAGGCAATGCCACGTGTTAACATGATTTTGCTATTTACACGTTTACACTTTTTCACGTTTAATCCATGACCAAAATGAAACAAACAAAAAAGGAAAAACAGATAAAACTCTCGTTGGAATACTGACAAAAATCAGAATTTTTTTTCATCGAATAAAAAAATATACATAACAATATTTGTTTATATAATATAAATAAATTGTTTATGTATATAATAGTACGAGTATATTTTTTAAAAAACGACGTTTGATGAATGATTTTGTCCATCTTTATTTATTCATTATAAAAAAATAAATGTATAATAATATTTGTTTAATTTATAAATTAAGAGATAATTTTATATTTAGTTTCTAATTTACTTTTATCGTTAATTATAATTGTTTTATAAAAATATTTGTTATATTCAAAGAATAATTCAGAAAATTATTCATATTATTTATTTTTTTTAAAATTTTTTCTGTGTCAAATCAATAATGGATACTGTTCTACGAAAGGAATAGTAAATTGTGACTATTTGTGTGGGACAAGATTCATCTCAAAATTAAGAAGAATATACATATGACAAAAGAGGTTTGATGAACTAATATTTCAATAATTCTGTAAATATATTTAAATAAATCAACAATAATACAACAAAAATATTATAATTATTATTTGAGAAAGGTAACGGTACAAAAGATAATAATAGTCGAGATCATTTTTAAAATAAGGTCATCATTCATCTCCACATTTACTAATATTTCCCTCGCTCATTATTTAAAAAATTATGATAGTTGCTCTATTTTCTTATATCTTTTAGAAAATACTGTACAACCTAAAAAATATCGTAACATAACGTATAAAATCATCACACTCATAATCAAAAGTATAATTTATAACAAAAATATTTGAAAAATGATAAAACTAAAAATTAACGTCCAGAGTATGTTTTTATGTCCGAGACTTACATTTACGTTTTTTATGCTTGGGGTTTACAACTCAAATTCTAGGACTTACACTCTATGAATGCTTTCAATTTATGTCTTAAAGCATTTTTAATATGTCCCACTTCAAAACTCGCCCCAAAATCATTTTTGAAAATATTACTCTCTAGTTTCAATGTAATTTTAATACACTCTCTATCCCATATTAACTGAATTTGCAATATAATGCACATATATTAGGAAAAACATTCAAAGACAAACTTTACATCATACTTTCCACTATTACCCTTTGTAAAATCATAAATATATAGTGTAATTTATTTTCTAGAAAATGTAAAAATTCAATAAATGAAAGGGCAAATATGGAAAACGTTTCAAACATTCATCTTGAACTTTGAAAAATTCAACTATTTTGAAACTTGAAAAAAACTTCAAAAATTTAATTAGTTTGAGACGGAGGGAGTAATATTTTACCTTTTATATGTCATGCAACACATCAAGCAAGAGGCAGATCGAAGTACATGGTACAAGGGGGATTCATTAAACTTTCTTCATTAAGAAATTATATGACTATATATTTAGGTTTTATTTTTAAAAAAAAATTATTTTTGATTAAATTCCTTTGAAGTCGTTTATGTCTAAAAATAAAAGAATTAATTCGATTGAAAATAATTTAAAAAATAATCTGCCAGCACATAAGTTTGGATTTTATGTTAAAATATCCATCTATAGAATTATAAGTACAATTATTTGTTTATAATATAATTTTATGCAAATCACATCATATACATAGAGGACAATTGTTTAGTCTAATTATACAATGGCCCTACCATCATGAATTATTATTATTTTTTTAATCTCCTTTGGAGCCAACAACAACATTATCCCAATTACTCAAATATTTCTGCCCATTGCGGGGTAAAGAGGGGTTAGATGTACGCAGCCTGACCCCTATGTTTAAAAATATAGCGCGACTGTTTTTGGGATGACCCATGATGAGCGTTGAAAGTTGCATTGACTAACTGCTATTTCACAATTAAAAGAAGCACAGACAGTTTAAAGAACTATTTTGCTTTATTCCATTATACCCCAGAGCCAAAAAATAGTAAATCTTTGGCTCCATCCGAAATTGATGGAAATATCTCTTTTGGAGCCAAACTGATTTAAATTCATGTAAGCCCAATTTAATTTGGTAGGTAATATATATATTTTTTAATTTAAAGGTGGTGGCATACTTATGACTTTACCCTAGTATTTTGTGATATTATAATAATAACAATACTCCTTTTAATAACTTTTTTTTTAAAGGAAAATTGATTTGATGGTTATGGTACACCAACTGCATGAATCCAATAAGAAGAAGAACAAAAAAATAATGTAGCTTTTGTTGTCATTCCTTAACCTAATTTTTGTGTCCCCTTTGATTATTTATTTACTTATTTAAAAAAAAATACTAATGAACATGAGATATACGTATAATACATAGTATCTGAAAAAAGAGTAATATTTTAAGGGAAACTTACGATATATATTATATTAAGAAAATATTTACTATTTATAGCAATAACAATTTTTTTCTGAACATTTATAAAACAATTTTAATATATATATAATATAATATAAGTTTTATTGATGAATAATAGATTTATCACACGCTTTAATACACTTATAATACATTGTGTCAATTTCTCACCAAACCAACACAATATATTTTCAAATACTTACAATATATTTATGTTGCATGTATAATTCATTTTTAATATAAGTTCAGATTTATCATAATATTGCTAAATATTATTATAAATGGCAATAAATGAAAAATATTCCTAAAATCAGTAATTATTTATTAAAAAGTATTCGCTCGGATAATTGAAGATGTTAGTTATGGAACAATTGGGCTGTTGAAGTTTGAACTTTGATAATGGGCCTTCTCATACCAACTCAAAACTTTTTTAGATTTGTTGTATAATCGACTTATTTGATCTTTATTAATATTTCTAACGCGAATTCATATCGTATAAAATTCATCCATTTAAAGGAAAAAACTCCTTAGTACCACTACCATATGTTTCTTTGTTTTTCTGTAAGTCATTGTATTAACACAATTCATCAATTTTAAAATGTGTGACAATTCATTCAAATTTAAACTATTAAAGGAATATGTTTGTTCATTATTAGCTCTAGAATATACTCTTAAGTACATGTAATTAAAAGTAGATTCATAAATTAAAATAATGAATGTAACTAAAAAAAATTTATTGCTGAATTCATTTTGTTTTTAAGATTATAAATTCGAATATAATACTTAAGGAAATTCTAGTAAATTATCACATATAATTTGATATATCAAAAGTAGTGTATTAAGATAAATTTATTGTGAATGTGCTTCATCTATTCTAATATACTGTGAGCTCGATCGATACGTCATCAAAATTCATCCATCTTATATATCTGAGCTCGATATGTCTTCAAAATACATGAAATTCATTCTTTTTCTCATGATGGTGAGACTCGATCGTAGGATCTCTATTTAAACAATTGCGATACATCAAAAATATCGTATTAAGATGAAATTATTGTAAATATGCTTCATCCATTTTATATATATTAAGCTCGATCTATGTATTGTCAAAATTCATCCATCTTACATATGTGAGCTCGATACGTCTTCAAAACATATGAAACTCATTCTTTTTCTCATGATGGTGAGACTCGATCCTAGGATCTCTTTTAAACAACTAGTAATATATAAAGTCTAAGGTTGTTAAAGAAGGCTATTAGGTGACCTTCTTCTTTAATTGGTTACAAATATCCAAGTGCTAACACTCTAAGAGATGTCTAATAAGTCAACTTTAGTTCAAATATTTAATGAAATTTATTTTGGCAAAATTTGAGATTTAAATCACCATTTGTCATGTGACACATGTGGAATGACCATTATTTATTGATGGGTGAATTTATATTCATTGGTTGACCAATTGGAGTTATAAAATAAATTTACAAATCTATTATACCAATAACGTATTCAGTTTAAACTCATAAGTAAGATCGGGAGAGAATGAGACGTACACAAGTCTTACATCTAGCACTGTGGGTAGAATAAAAGGATTGTTTCCAATAAATTCCTAACTCAAAAAAATTAAGTCAGTAAAAAGTGAATGAGATAGCTTATAAAATTGAACTTCTCTATAGTGGCAGCTAGCTTTTGTCTATAAGTTTCATAATTGTTAAAGTGATAAATTATTATATGTGTTTGCTGATATTTAGTATTTGGATCTCATTTATATGTTATAAATAAAAGATGTGTAAAATTAGAAAGAGTATGAATTTGAAAAAGGCAAACATTTGTAGCGTTCTCTCGTGAGATTATGTCCATACTGATGAATATCATTTAAATGCAAATTTTTTTATCATAGAGGTTTCCGTACTTGAAATTTACAATGCATGTAACACTAGTAATACAACAACGATAACAATATCCTTGGTGAAATCCCATAAAGTGGGATTTGAGGAAAATAGAGTGTATGCATACCTTTTTCTATCAATCTCGGATGAAGCCAAAGATTCACTATTTTTTGATTTTGGAGTATGATGGAATAAAGCAAAATGACTCTTAAAACTGTCCGCGCTTCTTTCAATTGTAAAGTAGCAGTTAGTCAATGCAACTTTCGACACTCATCATGGGTCATCCGGAAACAGTCGCGCTATGTTTTTAAACATAGGGTTCAGGCTGCGTACATCCGACCCCCCTTACCCCGCAATGGGCGGGAGCCTTTGAGGCACTGGGGTAATATTGTTATCGTTGTTTTAGAGTGTATGCATACCTTAGCACTACACTCCGAGGTAGAAAAGTTGTTTCAAAAAACCTTCGTATATATATATATATATATATAAATGAAATAAACGTAGATACATGAACAAGGAGAATTTATATAGCCTAAAAACTCATCTTTGCTTGAGACTAGAAAAGGACACATGCTTTCCAATCTCAAACAAGGAAGTTATTCTTTTGATTCACTAAAGCAAGAATCTCACTTTAGAAGTATATATTTTTTTTAAAAAAAAAAACTAAAAAAGAACTTGATAATAGTTGACTTTTAAACTTACCCCCTTTCAACTTTCATTGAAAATCTTGTCAATATAATAATAAAACATCAACCACTTCTTCCTTTGTCTCCTCCCTTAAAACAAAGAAAAAACACACACACTAGTGGTAGGCAGGTTGTGATGTAGTGGTATTTGAATATTATAGATTTTCTAACTATATATTATGTATACACACTCTTCATATTTGGCCAAATACAACTTTTGTCATTCACCAAAAATCTTCTTTAGTTCTATATGATCTAACAAAAGTTTTGAGACTAGAAAAAATGCAAAATCTCAAACATACAATAGATCTTCCCAAAATCAAGCCAATCAAAATGAAGTCAGATGAAAAGTTGTATCAAGAGAAGGGATCAAAAGATCGAAGTACTATGTTGGATCTACAAAAAGATCATGAAAAATTTTTGTCTCGAAAATCGCTCTCTTCAATGAACAAGTTGCCCAATGTTGAAGTCTATTATGGTAATGCACCATTGGCTGTTCCATTTAAGTGGGAATCTCAACCAGGAACACCAAAAGTCAAGATTCTTGAAACCACACTTCCTCCTCTTACTCCTCCACCGTCATTTCATGAGAAGAAAATGAAAAATGAGATAAAAAAACAAACAAAGGGCAAATTATTACAAAGGCTTTTTTTCCTCCCCAAAATAACTACCATGAGAAAAAATCAACTACAACCATCTCCAACTAGTTCTTCCTCATCGTCGTCGTTGTCATCATCCTCATTTTCTTCACCACCTAGGTGTTGGTCATATTCTGTTCCTGCATCTCCGTGCAAATTCTAGAGTTGGTGAGTCCATATGTGCATCTTATTATATGTATACATTTAAAGTTATTATATGTATACTTTGTTTGGATTCGAATTATTGATTTCAGTTGAACCTGCAAAACTCACTTAGATCTGCTTTTTGTCTCCATACACTCGAATTTTCGAGTATACAAGTTGGATTCCAATTTCCAAGAGCCAAGATTTTCATGTATTCAAGATTAATTTGGATGATCATGTATTATCAAGCAATGACCTAGATTAGTTGCAAGACTTAACCTAGGTGTTTTTGTATCCTTTTAGGGATTGTACGATTAATGTGTAATTTTCACAAAATTGTATGATTATGAAAGGATATTAAGAAGTTGATTGTGCAATTTGGCTTGTGATTTCATTTGGTAGTGGAGTTTTTTCATTGTAAAAAGAGCGAATAGACGAAAAAATTTACCAGCACTCGATATTTACATCAGATCATACTATTTTATCATAATTATATCAAACGTTAAGATTAGAATCTATAATACTTCATTGTAAAAAGAAAGAATAGAGAAAAAGTTTATCAACACTCAATATTTACATCAGATCATACTATTTTATCGTAATTATATCAAACATTAAGATTAGAATTCATAATATTTAACTACGATTCAATAATAAAAAGTGAAAGATAAGACGTACCTATTTATTCACTAGATAAGTATAACATCAAATACAGATAAATTTTACCTAGATATGGATAATATGCCATTGCTTTCCTAATGTTAATTACAAAAGTTATTACATAGTCCTATACTTTTCGTGTTATTATCATATATATCAAGATTGATATAAAGGATAACACATTATCGTAGATTAACTTAACTCAATACAACAACATTACCTCATTGCCTCAAAAGCTCCCGTCCATTGCGGGGTAAGGGGGGGGTCGGATGTTCGCAGCCTGACCCCTATGTTTAGAAACATAGATCGACTATTTCCGAATTAACTTAACTCAATAAAAAACAAAAAATTATACTAGTGTATAGACATATAAATTCATTAAAGTGAAAATATATTACAAGCTATTACTAATTTGATTTTTTACTAAACAAAACAATTTTCAGATAGAACAAAGTATGGAAGTCACGTGAAATGCAATAAATTGACCAAATTTCCCATGTGCTTCTTTCCTATAATTTAGCATCTATGTATGGAATTTTCAAAAGTATTGATAAAATTAAAAGTTTTCCATCAATCCCGGATGGAGCCAAAGGTTCACTATTTTTTGGCTTTAAGGTATGATGGAATAAAGCATAATGGCTTTTTAAACTGTCAGCGCTTTTTTCAATTGTGAAGTACCAGTTAGTCAATGCAACTTTCGACGCTTATCATGGGTCATCCGGAAACAGTCGCGCTATGTTTTTAAACATAGGGGTCAGGCTGGGTACATTCGACCCCCCCTTACTCCGCAATGGGCGGGAGCCTTTTGAGGCATTGGGGTAATATTGTTGTTATTGATAAAATTAAAAGTTGACTGTGCAGAAAGAAATGATAGATAACCTTAGAAAAAAGAATTTAATTCTAGAAATGTCATTTTATTAGACTTTTAATAAATATAAATTATATATACACTAGAAATGAGACAAAATATTAGGTTTGATCGGACAATGACGGAGTCAGATTTTCAATATAAAAGTTCAATTATCACTACTAAAAAATCAGTATTTATCTATTAAAATTTTTCAGTGAAAAAGTTTAGTATTTATTTTTAATATTTTAATTGAATCGTGATAATAAAATACTGGTGCTTTCACATGACAAATTAGAAAGTTTTTCAATCTTTTAATGATGATTTTTTTGTTATGCGTTTCCCAAGTGAGCTAATTCAGAGAAAAGAAATTATATTTCAATACAAATATAATATTCTATTAATTCATGGTTAAAAAAGTTTCTGTTTTTAATAATATATAACGTAAACACGTAGAAAAGTCAAGTTCAAATTTATTATATATATATATATATATATACCTAAAAAGCACAATTACACGTATAATTTTTTTCGTCAAAAATATTTAGATAAACCTCGTCGCTCCGCCCCACGTGATGCTTCTAATGACTTAAATGAAGCATGTGAATAACAAGAAAATATATAAAAAAGAAAATATTTGATCCCAATTGACAATTCCCATCACATGAAACAACATGCCCCAATGTGCACTCTATAATTTGAATTAATTGATTTGCTTCATTTATATATTTTGACTTAAGAATTGATCAACAAAATAAAAGTGCATAAATGTTAAAATAGGATTAATAGATTATTTCCTATATAGTCATCCAAATAGACTCCATTAAAAGTTATTTTTTAAATTTTTCTTTCCAATATTGGGCAAAAAAATGGAGCTTGAATTGGATGGTCTCCTTAGACAAGAGAAAAATAATGTACTTTATGTTAGATGGACCATTTATGTTTTTAAATTTATACATATGTAAAGAAAGTTCTCAAATTGTTTATATCTTTGTATATCTAAGCTCGATGGACAACAGGTGAATATTTTGTACTATTCCTTGTTACTTCCGAGTTTGTACTATCATTAAAGAGTGTATTATAAACTCTGTAGTGATTATAAAGTATTTAGTTTTCTCTAACTTTTATTTTTTTTCTTGCTTGTTAATTGGTAAAGGTTCGTTACTTCATTAAGATTGGTAAGATAAGATCTAATCTCTCTCTCTTATATTTATTCATGAGTTTTTTACGAGCAAACAATAGAAATTCCACTAGTGTAGGGACTAATGACTTGCCTTCGTATGAATTTGTGATATCACAATTACTATCATATTTGGAACTCCAAATATATGTATTTTATGCGTCCAGATACATGCACCTCATATACATGGTCAACCAATATATCTAATTTTGTGTATCTAAATATGAAATATAACTGAAATACAGTAACTTAGGAGCAAATTACACATAACTATTCTAGAGTATCTACCATATCACTCATCAAAAAAAATCAAAATTTTTAAAATTGTTCCCATTTTTTTTGGAGAATCATTTTTTTCTAAATTTCTTTTCCAGTCACAATTTCTGATAATTCGAAGTTCAAACTTTTTGAGATACACAATGACATTCATATGTTGGAAAAATTAAATTCGAATTTTGAACTTTTCGGGATATACAATAACAATCATGTCATCGAAAATTGATTGCGAGGAGATACATAAGCGCGTAAGAGATACATAACAAATATATGGGAGATACATGATATTTACTCCACATATACATAACAAATATAATTCATCTACAGATATATGACAGATTTATTACAAAGTAAGAAGAGGAATTACATTTTAGGCTTTATATGTTTGCTATTTATGAAATTTGCTAAATATATAAAGCTTAATTATGGTTCATAAGTATAGTTCGGATAATTACATTTCGTAACGATGGTTATAACAACGTTTGTATAATTCCCACAACATTTATATACATTTGTATAATTCGTTTATATTACAATTCACAGTTTTTGTATAGCGTTTGTATAATTTCGCTATATAATTCGTGCACAACGTTTGTATAATTCGATATACAATTCTCACTGTTTGTATAATTCGGTGTACAATTTGATTCGCATACATTGTTTGTATAAATCGTGTGAATTATACAAAATTCAAACTGTAATTACAGCTATATGTTTGTTGCAAGTCATAGTTAATTCAAACTATAGCTATGTTAGCTAATTAACTAGTATGTGTTTGCTTATCCACGTAATATTTCCTTATATATTTGCCATTTATGAAATTTGCTCTAGAATAATAATCAATAATCAAGCACTTAATTCTTAATTCACGCTTATTTGTATAGTATCGTATATAAATAAATTTTTATCTTCAATTCATGTCATGTCAACTATATATAAATGTATAGTTGCCTTGACTTAACTAGTTGGTGGCCTCTAAAAATTTTCACGAATGATCACTCAATTTTTATTCAGTTGTATTATAATATTACTCTATTTTTATTATAAAAATAATATAATAATAACGACATACTCAATATAATTTCATAAGTAGAAATTGTAAAATATGATACGTACATAATTTTATTCCTACCTTAAGAGGGATAAATAAGTCGTTTTCGATAAATTCTAGTTAAAGAAGAAATGATTTTATTCTTACCTCATGTCAAGTTGAGCGTATCAAAAGTCAAACAAGTAAAACAAATACATCAACTAAAAATGTCATGAAACTCAGTAAAATAAAGAAAACCATTAATAATATAAAAATAAAAAATATAGAAGGAGAGTGCATAAGATTATTTTTTTTTAAAAAATGTTTAATTTTATTTAAATATCATAAAAAGTGGTTAAGTTTTTTTTAATAAATAAAAATTATTACTCCAGTTGGTGTGTGTTATTTTATTTTATTTTGTTATCCTCCATTATAATTGAAAAAAATAACTTTTATTGTTAAAATTTAAAGTTTATAATAGGTATTAAATGGTAACCTTGTCAAATGGTAGTTCATCCATCACATGTCAAACTTATACTACTCATATACAAAATATTCAATGTGAGACTTAATTTTATTTTTTAAAAAACTAAGTATGATATGATAACTTGAAAAAAATAAGAGTAATGATTTATTAGTGTAATTGAACAAAGTGATAAGACATTTTAAATCTCTTTTATATTATAACTTGTTATTTTTATTTTGATTTATGAGATAGTGGTCGTATTTTAAGAGTAAATTGAATATTTTTTTTATTGTTGTTCTTTTATACTTTTTTTTTGAATATTTTAGAGTATTGGTTATTTTGATTTATAATATCATTTTCGTAATCATCAATATACAAATTTTATTTTAAAAAAAACTTATTCAAAATATATTCAAATTCACGATCAAAATAAAAAAAAAAGATTTATTAGTGTAATTGAACAAAGTGATAAGACATTTTAAATCTCTTTTATATTATAACTTCTTATTTTTATTTTGATTTATGAGATAGTGGTCGTATTTTAAGAGTAAATTGAATATTTTTTTTATTGTTGTTCTTTT
>JAOTQR010000092.1:1457692-1482997 GCA_025774065.1 Solanum ossicruentum | reverse complement strand
GTAATCATCAATATACAAATTTTATTTTAAGAAAAACTTATTCAAAATATATTCAAATTCACGATCAAAATAAAAAAAAGTTCTTGAAATCCGAACTATACACTATATATAAATTGAAACAAAGAAAGCATCAAACTCTGTTGAGAGCCTTGTCCCCATAAATAGTCTCTGCAATGTGCATATTCAAATTAATTTAATTGAGCCTACGTATGAACATCGAACATCATACAGGAAAATAAAATATATAGAGAGAATATGAAATTTCTCTTACATGATACATAAAATGAGAAAAAGATAACATCAAACTCCGTTAAGAATCCTGTCTCCATAAATAGACTCTGCAATGCATATATTCATATTAATTTAATTGAGCCTACGTATGAACATCAAACATGAGACGAAAAATATGAAATGGAGAGAGAATATGAAACTTCTCTTACATATATAACAATATTCCATCTATAATATACATAAGGTAAGGTATATTTTGTTGGTATATCTTGTGAAAGTGACCTACTTTTGGCCCCTTTTATATTAGTCTTTTTGCCTTACCTTTTAAGCACTTCTTTCTACCTCTTTTTCTTTCTCCCCTTTTTTTCCTTCTACCAAATCCATCTTCCTATCAAAAGGAAACAAGCACTAGAGTATTATTACATGTCTAGAGAAAGGTATATTTACATGGTCAAAATTGTTTTTCTCATTTTTATTGTTTTTTTCTCAAAATTGAGAATCAGCTATGAACGTTGTTGGTAATCTGTTGCTAATCTATTGCTAGATCACTCATATTTAACATGATTTTTTGATACTTTATTGTCAATCCATTGCTAAATAGGATCTTCGATGGTTTCTTCTGTTCAGCTGCATAATTTGTTCGTTGCTAATTCCTTTTCTCGTTTCGTTTTGTTAAGGTCTAATACACATACTATACCCCTTTTTTTGTGGATATAGGGATAGATTGGATGAGATTATTGGAAAGAAGTTAAAGATAGAGAATATTGATGCAACTTCAAAGCAACAAATTATGGGAAGGAGACATATAGTATTGGAGCCTTCATGCACAAAATTGAATACTATTATCCCTTGTGCTGCTTGTAAGCTTTTGAGAAGAAAATGTGCTGAAGAATGTCCATTTGCTCCTTACTTTTCCCCACATGAACCCCAGAAATTTGCTGCTGTTCATAAAGTCTTTGGTGCTAGCAATGTTTCTAAGTTACTCATGGTAAGTTGGCTTCAGTATTTAAACGTTATGAATTTCTAAATTGAAGCAAAAAAAGTTCTAAAATGTATATCTAATTCGATTTCTATGCTTTTCTACCCATATATATATATACATAGATTCAACCCTGAAATACTAAATTCTGCCAAACCTACTAATTAATTCATTATTAGATCTAGCATTAAAACACAAATAGTGGAAATAATAATAATATTATCTACCTATATTGACTTTTTCCTTTTATTTTTGGGTCTATTTATAGATCAAGAATTTAGAAGTTGTGAATTCTAAGTCAAAAAGTTGAATCTTTATTTCTTACTATTTATATATATACACGCATCCAATCCCCCCTTACTCCAATGTACGGGAGCCTTTTAGGCAATGAGGTAATGTTGTTGTTGATATATATATATATATATATATATATATAGTTTTATTATGGAATATTAAGTTCTGTCGAATTTGTAAATCTACTATCATAACATTCTTAATTATTGGGCACATTTTACTTTAAATTCAGGTGTAATTGTTATTATAACAATTTTAATTAGTTTAGAATTGATATTATTATTTATTTTTATTTTTAAAATGAATTTATTTAACTTTTTTTTGTGGAAAAATGTGTAGGAGGTGCAAGAGAGTCAAAGGGCAGATGCAGCCAATAGTTTGGTCTATGAAGCAAATGTGAGGCTACAGGATCCAGTGTATGGATGCATGGGTGCAATTTCAACTTTAAACCAACAAGTTCAATCTTTACGAGCTGAGCTTAATGCAACTAGGGCAGAAATTTTGAAATATAAATATAAAGAAGCAACAAATAATTTAATTATTACATCCACCAGTATTACTGGAGCTGCGATGACCGTGGTTGAAACGCCCCAAGCACCTTCCACTCCTACTCATCCACCACGGCCACTGCCGCCCCAAGAGTCTTTTGGGGTTATTGCCCCTCCTTGTTCTTCTCCTCCTTCAACTCAATCTTTGTACACGAGTCCTCCTAGTGGAGCCAATTTTAGCGTTATCCCTAATAATAATATATCCTATTTTGACTAGTACGTTTGAGGATTATTACAGAGTCAATTTCAAAATTTAGAATTAATGAATTTAAATTTAGTATGCACTTTTAATATATGTATACATTAGTTCGAGCTGAAGCATTTGAATTTATAGAAATCCTTCTAGATTTGCCTTTAAATTGTTGTAGTCTTTATTGCTTAAAGTGATTGAAAATGAATTGCATACTTTAAATTTAAGTTACATTTTTTATATGATATATGAGTTCAACCACTTCATGAATGATTTCTTTTGGGAATTCATACTAAAATTTGCTTCTTTTAGGCATTTCTTGCAAGTTTTCGTAGAAAGTCAAACTTACCTTTATTAGGGTTCACCTCTAATTTTATGGATCGAATTTAATATTGACATTTTTAACATTGCATACACTATACTGTAAAAATTACAAATTTAAATTTAGTATATTTATTACTTCGAGGAGTCATTTGATCATGACAATTATTTACTTTAATTTTCGTTTAGGAACAATTAGTCACTTTATTTCAAAAATTAGTGGTTGATTTTATAAGATTTTCAAATTCAACTTGAAACTTGATTCAAATTTGAAAAATGCTCTATTCTTTTCTTTGCATTCAAAGAATATAATCAAATACAATTTCATAAATTCAAATATAAATAAAAAGTTCCAAATTTATCACCATTCACCAAACACCTAGTAATATCTAAAATAAGTTAAATCACACTTACACAATGTAAACATGTCATTGTCGACTATTCACAAATATAAGTTAAATATTTTGAAGATCTATAGAAAACAATTTATATATACAACCATAACAACAATAACAACATACTCAGTGAAATCCGATAAGTGGGGTTTGGAGAGGGTAAAATATATGCAGTCCTTATCACCAGTCACCACTTCATCGAGATAGAGAGATTGTTTCTAGAAAAGTCTCGTCTAAAAAATCAAGCCTCATAAGCAGAAGATACTAGATATGAAAAAAAGAACAAAAAAAATAAAGGAAAATGATTAATAATGAAAAACAAATGATACTATGTAAATACAATAGAAGTAACTAATAAAAGACGGATAATGACCACATAGGATATAAAAACTCGATTAATCATACTAGTCAACTATATCACAAGGCCAGACATCAATCTACCCCTACTAGCCTATTAACATTCTATCTTAATACGCGACCTCCACTCCTTTCTATCTAGTGTCATGTCCTCGATGAAATGAAGTTTGGCGATATCTTGTCTGATCACCTCCCCGCGATACTTCTTCGATCTACCTTTACCGCAACCCCTTCGTGTAACACTTAAATCTAACCTGTCGCACCTCCTAACAGAAGTATTGATACTTCTTATCTGCACATATATGTCCAAATACTTCATATAAGATAAAAATAAAATATATATATATATATATACACATTTTTTTCCTCTTCAGACCTTATTCGTGAATGAATTGCTTGTGGTTCATTCTTATTTTGATTTTGTATACATACAAGTCTGTGCCATAAAATACAATTAAGAACCTAAATTAAAGTCTAATGTGTACTCATTTTGTGTACACATAGTACCATATAGAAAAGACAAGGAATAAAATGGTTCTTCAACTTGTCTCTTTTTGAAATATAATGAGATCAGAAATATAAACAATATGGCATTGCATTTAATGCACATTTTGTCATACATCTAAAATGAAATGAAAAAAGTATTCTCTTCGTATTAAATTAATTATTATATTTTATTTTCAAAAATTAACTTGATGAATTTTTGAAGTTAATTTGAATTATATCATTTATCAACTTGATATAATTCAGGGGTAATAATTGGGCGGGTTAGGTCAAATTTGAGCAAGTTATAATGAGTCAAAGATAACAAACGGGTCAAGATCCAATCCAACCCAAATTTGCTTGGGTCAAAATGGGCAGGCCAAAACAGGTTGAGTAATGGGTTATAGAGTGGGTCAAGACCCAGCCCGACTCAACTGTTACTAAGTTTTACTTACTTTATTGTTCTTTTTCAATATTTTTGTAGTTAATTAAATTATATTTTTCTTTATTTTGGCTATATAAAACATACTAAAATTTTTTAAAAAAGTTATTTTAAAAATACTTTGACAAGATTTTATTTCGAGTCAATTCGAGTTGAATATCAACCCAATTTTAAATGGGTTGAGATGGTTTGAGTTGAGCTAACAAATATGCGGGTTAAACTTCAATGGGCTGGGCGGGTTGGGTTTAATTTTGCCACCACTAATATAATTCATGAATTATTGAGATATTTTTAACTGATGATGATTGTGTATCTTTTGTTATATTGATTGACATTAATGATTAATTTTTGTTGTTGTTTGTGACAATTGATGATTAGTAGTAAAAATATATCGATAGTTAATGTAGGTGGTGAATGATGATGACAGTTAGTGAATATATAATGTCGACTAATGATGATAACCATCGATAGTGATTAGTAGATGTAATAATGTTTAGTGGTGTTGACATGCAAATGATGGCTTACAATGATGACAATTGATTTTGATGATTGACGATAGTGATGGTTGGGATGAGATGGTGGTTGTGGATGGTACATGGTGGTGATAGCTATCGCTGGAATGATATTTATGGGTGGTGGTTGAAAGTAGATGGAGTAGCAGTGAATTGTCATCCTTGTAGATATTCTCATATATACAACTTAATGATACTAATACTTTGTTATAGATCTTAGTCATCCAGATTTACTTAGACCTATTAAGTAGTTGTAAAATTTAAAACATAAACACATTTAGTGATTAAGATACGAATAATTAAGATTTAGACCTTGCAAACAAACAAATTTAACGTATCTGAATAATTATGATTTAGACCTTAAAAATAAATAAATTTAATTTCTGAGATATATTCATATAAATGATTAAGATTAAAACCTTCATTATGTGCAAATAAATGAGGCTCTAGTTTTAATTTAGTTTTGTGTTTCCTTTCTCCCTTCAATATGTTATATGATATTTTTAATTTCGGCATGCTTCTTAAGAAATTACACTCACTTTTAGAAAGTAATTAAGAAATGTGTCTACTTAAACGTTGGTTCTAACTCATACTCCAAAAGTAAGTTTAACGGAAGAACGATTGTTCAAACCTTATAAGAAGTCAAAAAGTTTCAATTTTCAACAATGTGAGATGCAAATTCTTTATTCAAGTTTTCATTGTCTGGTCTGATTCGATATGCCTACACATTCATGCATCAAGATTACTTTCACCCCCTCAAGTCGGGATCAAGAGTATTTTCACCGTCCTTAATTGGTCTGTTGGGATCCACAAATTTAACTATCATATCATGTCAAATCAGGTGTTGATTCTAATTCATAAGTCACACTTCAAAAACTAATTTAATAAAAAAAAATTGACGAAACCATGTAGTAAGAAATAAAATTTTGTCAGCTACAAATTACTTAATGATGGTTGATTTCAATTTTTTTTATGGAGTGATGGTGTCAAAGTTGGGACTATTTTTGATTTATAATATTTTAAATGATCCTTTTTGTTCATTATGGACAAAAACAAGGATATTTTTTGAAGTGCTGAGATTTATTCATGTAAAAAATTAATTAAAAAAGTCAATTAAATACGGCTCCTACTACGTGTGTGTTCATGTAAATCAAATATAAATTTATGGATCATATCCAAGAAATACCATATAATTTAATTATTATTGATCTTCACAATGAAAAATTAAATTAATTTTTTTATCAACATAATTAAATGTAGACAGACGCTGTCATAATACTTTCATATTACCAAGTCATCATCACATGGCTCATTAATTAGTTTCAATGAAATTATTAAAGTAATTAATATACCTCTTCTACTATTAAGCTTTTAAAATATGGTTTTTCAAATTCAATAACATGGTAAAAATTATCAATAATAATTCAAAAATTATCATCAATTTCGGATAGAGCCAAAGATTCATTATTTTTTGGCTTTGGGCTATAATGGAATAAAGCAAAATGTCTCTTTAAACTGTCTGCGCTTCTTTCAATTGTACATAGGGGTCTGGCTACGTACATTCGACCCCCCCTTATCCCGCAATGAGCAGGAGCCTTTGAGATACTGGGATAATGTTGCTGTTGATAAAAATTATCAATAGAGAATCAACAAGGAGATGATAAAGAAGAACAACCTAGATGAAAATATTTTGGGATAATGTTTGATCTATCGATTAAAATAATTATATTCATTAATTAATATAATATTATTTTGTATTATAAATATGTATTTCATAATATCATATAATAAGGTATAAAAGTATATATTTTTTCTGATTATTATTTTGATGGATGACGTAACTTTACCAAATATTTTAATGTTACTAGTCAGCTATAGAGGTTTTTTCCCCCTCCCTTTTTTTTATTGATTTTTTTTTTTGGTCAAATTGTGTATTCTTTTTCAAGGTTGGTAGTCAAATAAATAGGCAGAAAGAGAAAAGGGAAAAAAAAATTATTTCAACACTTACATGTTCCAATAAAATCAGTTGACCATTAATTATATTTTTGGTAAATAAAATAATATAAATATATATCTTCAACTATATGTTATATATTGTGAACATAGATAATCCAGAGGCCGGACAAGCTAGTGAGTTCGAGACTAAATCACAAAGAGGTCCAAGAATAAGATAGCCCAACAATAGACTTGCTTGAGGTCCTGGTTGAGCAGAGATAATGGGTTATACAATGGATCAATACCCAACCCGACTCAACTGATACTAAATTTTACTTACTTTATTGTTCTTGTTCAATATTTTTATAATTAATTAAACTATATTTTCTTTATCATATAAAACAACCAAATTTAAAATACTATATCTAAAAATTGAAACTATAAAATAACTGACGATAATACTAATAAACTAAATTATAGTTACTAATTTTTTATGTATAAATAATTAAATTATATCTATATTATGTCAATTTGATTTAGGCTCGATCTGACTTTTTTTTTCTTTTAATATCAAATCAAACAAAGATTGATCAATTTTCTTTTTCTGTACTAAATCACTCGAATCAAATCACAAATCGATTTTTTTTCGATTTGACATGATTCATTGATTCGATTTGACTTGACGATTTAATCCGCAACACTCCTAGATACACCAAATTTGAGTGAACGCATACAAGTGCTACATGCATATTTGAGGCCCAAATTGGGAAAGAAAACAAAAAAAAGCCCAACATATTTCATTTTCAATAATATTGATTTGGCGCCAAAATCAAGCTACAGTCGAATGCCTTCAATGGCGACGTTCACATTGAAGCTAAATTTCCCGGGAAATATTCTGGTGCGATTCGTCTCTTTCATAGTTCTCGTCTTCCTCGCTCGTTTCGCTTACATCTTCACCCTCAAAGGCAAATCATGTAACTCCGGCGACTTCTGCTTCTTGCCGGAAAATCTAATCGCCGGTTCAAATCCTACTCCCGTCGAGCTACCGGAGTCCGTCACCGATCTCCGAAACTACTACAACTCCGTCTTCCGAGATCTCATCATCGACGGATTCCTCACGCTCAACTCTCAGTCTCTGTGTATTGAAACCCTAACTGGCCAAGACGTAGAGGCATTGATCGACGTCGGAGTCATCGATTCCATCGGAATTTCCCACAAATCATCTCCACCGTTGGTTCGACACGGTTACGCTCATCACCAGCCGTTCGATAACAACACTTTTCATTTCGAATTCGCCGGAAATGGAGTACTCGATAGATCGTCGAAGCCAGCTGAATTCGCCAAAGAAGTTTCTAGAACACTGAAGCCTGGGGGTATTTTCGTCATTCACACAATATCGAAAGACGATTACAGTCTCAGTTCGTTGATTCAACTGTTCAATTCTTTCAAATTTATTAGATCAATCGAAATCAACAGTTTCGCAACGTGGCAGCCGTGGATACGCCAAGTTATTTTCGAAAAGGTGACACGATTCGAACCCATGACGACGAAAAACACATGTGTTGAGAAATGTGGAAATTACTGTTTTACCCCTGAGTATAAAAGGGAATTAATTCGAAAAGCAGAGTCGTTAATCGATAAAGAGCCATTGAAACCATGGATAGAATTGAAGAGGAATATGAGAAATGTGAAGTATTTGTCTTCCATGGTTGATATAAGTTTCAAGAACAGGTACATATATGTTGATGTCGGAGCAAAGAGTTATAGCTCAAGCATTGGGAGTTGGTTCAACAGACGATATCCAAAACAGAATAAGACATTTGAGGTATACGCCATTGAGGCAGACAGGGAGTTCCACGACGAGTATAGGAGAAAGGGTGTCAATCTTTTGCCCTATGCAGCTTGGTTGAGGAACGAGACGTTGTTCTATGAGATAGCTCGAGTACAAACTAGGAAGAGCATGGAGAAGGGTCGAGGGATGGGGAGGGTACAATCAGCACAATCATCGTTGAATTTCTTGTGGGATTCGGATAAGATTGTGGGGTTTGATTTTGTTAGATGGTTGATGAGTTTGGTTGATCAAGAAAGGAGGGATTATTTGGTTGTGAAAATGGATGTTGAAGGGATTGAGTTTCATTTGGTGCAAAAGTTGATTGAGAGTGGTGCAATTTGTTTGATTGATGAGTTGTTTCTTGAATGTCATTATAATAGATGGCAAAGGTGTTGTCCTGGTAAAAGGAGTACAAAATATGATAAGACATATACACAATGTTTGGAATTGTTTTCCTCTCTCAGAGATATTGGGATTCTAGTACATCAATGGTGGTGATTTAGTGATTCTTTTTATACATATTTCCATATTGATTCATGTCAAAAGTGAAAGAGTGTGACTTCTCTACTTTTTCATATCATTTTCGATCCACTTTGAATTGTGTTTTCTTGAGATGAGGGTCTACTTCTATGGTAATGGTAAGGTCTGCGTACATTCTATCCTCTCAAGATACTACTTATGGAATTATACTTGGTATCTTGTTGTTGTTGTTGTTAAGATGGGGGCCTATCAAAAATAATCAGTCTAACTCTCAAGATAGGGATAATGTCTGCAAACACTTTACCTTCTCCCTGAAGTTATTGATAAATATTTCTAATTTAATAATATAAAGAATTAGGTGCATTGTCAATTTGGGGAATACATCATTAGTCCCTTAAGTTAGCTAGTAAAATTTCATTTTAGATGTCTAAATTATGACATGTTTCGATTTATCACTTGAATTGAATATGCAATAAAACATTGACGGAGCCAAAAACTCCGTGAAGGGGGTTTAAAGTATAAAAAATAAATATGTGAAAATTACAAAATGAAAAATGAAACGAGATACAGAATAAAACATTAATTTTAACCTGCAAAATTTCACTTGTCTTGTGAATTTTCATGCTGGATATAGGTTCGTTTTACTTTTACCCAACCATATCAAGCCTCCTAAAATTGTTTTGTAATTTTTTTTCTTTTTTGTTTTGCAGTATTATACTCATTTTGAACTTCTTCAAAATTTTGAATTAATGCCCATCATATATTACTTTGAAAACGTCAAGATTCTTTAAAAAAGATGTATTTAAAAAATATATAAATAATACCATCGATTTTTTTATTTACATATATTAGACTTAATAAACTATAAAAGCTTAGATATGTTTCAATTAATGCCAATATGTATAATTAAAAAAATATATATATTTAGATATAGTTAACTTATCTACGTCATGAGCGCTTGAGAACACAAACTTTTTTTTACATACAAAGCTCCACTTCTCATGGTCCTCCACATTCACCTTTTCAATTTCTCTAAAACAAATTTCTTCATTTACAATAATGGTGATCATCATCTAAATCATGCAACATTATGATCAAGATTATAACAACAACATACTCAGTAATATCCCACAAGTGGAGTCTGGAGAGGGAAGATTGTACGCAAACCTTACCGCTACCTCATAGAAGAACATTAAGATCAATATTATATTTATTTATTTACTTATTAAAAAAAACTTTAATTTTGGGGTTTTCAATCAATCATGAGCAATGCTCAATCATTAAGAGCCAATATAGTTTGCACTCCATTCAATCAAATCAATTCAAAAGGTTTATGGATTTGAGATGATCCTCTTGATTACTTTGTCCCTTCTCTGTTATTGCAGCTTTCTTTAATCTCTATCTTCACTCGCGTTATTCAATCACTTCTCGATCCTCTTGGACAACCACTCATTGCTTCTCAGATTCTTGTGAGTACCCCCTTTTGATTGTTATTAAATTGCTCCTAGCTAATATATTTCTTTTAATAATTTTGTAACTATTATGTAGATAGCTTTACTGTTTAGCTACAAAATTTGTTCGTCTTTAGTTATCCTTGTTTCTTTTGGTAGTGTTATCTAGTGAGTGATGAATGGTATTTGATTAAATTTTTGAGTATTTGAAGATTAATAATACTCCGTAATTGATTTTTGATATATGTTACTTGAGCTAAGGGTAGGGGGTTAGGCTGAGATACACCACTCTTCCCAGACTCCATTGTGAGATTACGCTGGGTTTGTTATTGTAAAGATTAATGATAATGTCTATGTGTCTTATTGGAGCAAATAGTAAAGAAGGGCGGAGTTTTGGCCAGTTAAGAACTCTCATGTCAAGATGTAAGTAGTGTGAATGAGGATGTTGCGATAGATGTGTGGAGTTACGAGGAGAGATAGGATTAGGAACGCTGATAGTTGGGAAAAGTTAGGAGTGGTTTTTGTGGTGGACAAGATGTGAGAAGCAAGACTGAGGTGGTTCGGACATGTTAAGGGGAGATGCAAAAACGCCTCAAGATTGAGGTGTGGAGGTGCGGGAGGTTGGCTATTTTAGATTACAAGAGAGGTAGAGATTATGGACACATGTTAGGGTAGATGTTATGTAGTGGAGTCTTAATCTTGTTTGTTCCTTCATACGAGTAGTCGTAGTGTTACTTTGCGAGTTACCATTTGATGTTTTTTGCACCTTGATTATCGTATTATTTTTGTTGTAGTGACTCTCTCTTTTGGCATGCTTTTCTCTTTAGCATTTCTTCTCTTTTTTTTTTAACCAAGCAATCCTAAATATGTAGTTATTTGAAATAAATTGATCAATTTTGTTTACTAACTTGTGTTGATCAGGGTGGTGTGATACTCGGTCCATCGGTCATTGGGAATAATGGAGAACTTTCATCTAAAGTTTTTCCTACCAAAGGCAGATCAGTACTGGATACATTATCGGTTTTCGGTTTCATGCTTTTCATTTTTCAGATTGGAGTTAAGATAGATCTCAGTATAGTCTTATAATCTAGTAGAAAAGCTTTAGCTGTAGGAATTTTGGGCTTCTTTGTTCCTTTTGGACTCGCCAGCTTCACCGCGTTTCTTCTTGAAAAGTTTCTATCTTTGGATCAAGAACTCATCACTCTGCTTTCACGGATAGTGACCCTTCAATCTTTGACAGCTTACCCTGGCATTGCTTGTTTTCTTGATGAGCTAAAGATTCTTAACTCGGAGATGGGACGATTAGCTTCTTCATCTTTGATCGTATGTGATATTTGTCACTGGACTATTTTATGTCTAAAGTATGCTTTAGAGTTAACTAAGGCAAAATCCGTGAGAGTAAGTCTGGAGTCATTGATGTCTATTGGTCTTTTTATCCTTGTTGTCGTGTTTGGAATCCGTCCAGCAATTCTGTGGGCAATCAGACAAACTCCAGAAGGGAAAACTATGAAAAATATTTATGTTCGTATTGTCCTCGTTCTACTATTATGGTGTGGTTTCACTGGTGAAGTGATTGGCCTTAGTTCTATTGTAGCCTGTTTTCTTTTCGGATTGGTGATACCAGATGGACCGCCATTAGGTGCTGCAATAGTTGAAAGACTTGATTGCTTCGTGTCTATGCTGCTTATGCCTCCGTTTTTCACTATTTGTGGATTGCAAATGAACGTTTTCTCAATAGTGGGGTTGAAAAATTTAGGAGTGCTTCAGTTAGTCGTGCTGGTTGCTTTTATCGGAAAGATCATGGGAATGATATTGCTCCTCCTTTTCTGGCGAGTGCCAGTACGCGATGCCTTCTCTGTTGCTTTGATCATGAACTACAAAGGCATAATGGAACTCGCTTTCTTGAATGACTTCAAAAAGAACAAAGTAAGTCCCTATACTCCTTTTTGAGATAGTAATGTCGATAGAATCTATATTGCTCCGACAACATTTTTGAAGAGTTCGAGCAGTATGTAGAAATTGGCCTACTCATTAATGTATTTGTGATGCAGGACATGTCTGAAGAAAACTATACAATCATGTTAATCTTATAACAGGAGTTGTATCACCTCTTGTGAAAGTTCTATATGACCCTTCAAGTAGGTACATTGCCTACAAGAGGAGGACAATAATGCATAGTCGAGAAAACGATGAATTCGTATACTCGCGTGCATACACAGCCAAGAAAATGTTCGTGCAGTCATCAACTTGCTTCTAGTGTCGAATCCTACGAAAGAAAGCTGCATCAACTTAGTAGTCCTTCATCTTACTAAGCTAACGGATCGTGCCTCCTCAGTGCTCATAGCTTATCGAAAATGTGACAAGCCATCAGTGAATCCAACACAATCCGAAAGAATCTTCAATGCTTTCGAAAAATTTGGGCAGCAAAACAGTGGCCTCATCATGGTGCATTGCTACAAAGCGGTCTCGCCTTATGAAACAATGCACAATGATGTTTGTTCCCTTGGTTTAGAAAAGAGAACAACCCTTATTGTTGTTCCGTTTCATAAGCATTGGATGTATGAGAATAGAGTCGAAACATCCTATGCTTATAGACATCTGAATAGGAATGCACTTGAGAAAGCTCCTTGTTCAGTCGGGATACTTATTGATCGAGGAAACACGAAGAAATCACCTTATGCAATAACAGTACCATCATTATATCGAGTCGTGGTACTGTTTTTTGATGGAGCAGATGGTCGTGAAGCTTTGTCATATGCAGAAAGAATGACAGGACATCCTAGTGTAAAACTGACTCTCATACATTTCACAAGATCAGGCAATGCATCCGAAAGTTGTTGGTAGCTCGGAGAGAAGTAAGGTTCTTGATTCTCAAATCATGAATGAATTCAATCTCAAATTCCTTCATTCTGAACAAGTTTCTTATCAAGAAGCAGAGGTGAAAAGAGGCGCGGACGTGTTAGAAGTTATTAAATCGTTGGGACGTCTTTATGATCTTGTTATGGTAGGTAGACGTCACGTAGAATCGCCTATTTTGTCACAATTGGCAAAGAGGAATAATGAGGATGGTGACTTATGTGTTGTAGGAGGAAGTCTTGCAGCCTCAGAATTTGAAAATGAGACTTCTGTTTTGGTAGTGCAGCAGCAAACAAGACTATGGGGACTTCATGATCCTGGAGAATCTTCACATTTGAGAAGATGATCAACTTATAGTTGTACAAATATATGATGTTCAGACTCTTCAAAAATATCGATCGGTGTATGTTGGATTCTGAAGAATCTACACATTAGAGAAGGATCAACTTATAGGTGTATATATCTATGTTGTTCAGACTCTTCAAAAATGTCGGATCCCGAAGAGTCTCCACATTTGAGAAAGATCAACTTGTAGTTGTACAGACTTATGTTGCTCAGATTCTTCAGAAATATCGATCGTGCGTGACGGACATTTCAAGAGTGGTGCATCTTTTGAACATATGTATAGACTATGCTAATATGAGTTGTTCTAATACACCTTTTATCCCAATTTGTACCACAATTTTCCCTTTTGGGGTGTCCAAAATGATCCATTTCTATCAATACTATTACTCGTTCTTATTTAATAGATCTTTAAAACACATGTATAGGATTTGAGCAAAGGTTTATGAGTTCAAATGTATTCATAAATTCGTAAAAATTTGCTTGAGTTACTAGTTTTCGGACTACTTGTTAATATTTAGCCACCAATTGAAATATTATTAAAAAATAACCACTTCTTAAGACGTTAATATCATTAGAACACAAAACAACTATTTAAAGCTTTCGCAAGTGATACTCCCACAAAATGTGTTGAGTTCAAAGTTTTGTTGGAGCTTCAAACTTCCTGAATGATCCAAGAAAGTCAATCCTTAATTAATAAACTCGAATAAGCATTCATGAAATTAATATGTTAGATACCTTTGTAGGTAGAAAAGTCAATATGGGTTAGGCTTGTTGGGCTAGCCTGGCCTAACCCGTGATTTAGCAGGTTTGGGCTACGATTTTAGGAGCTCATTTAAAAAATAAGCTTTTTAGCCCGACCCAAATAAGCCTGTTAATTTGAAGCGCCAGAATCCGTGGGCTAACACCCACAGAAAACTGTCTAAATCGCCTGTTCAGCTTTCTTGACCCATAAAATTCTACTAGGTCTTTGTCAAAGCTGCTGGGCCACCTGAGCTGATTGTCGGGCTCGTTGCTGACCTACTCGTATGATTTTTCCGAAATCTTGCTCCGTAGTCCCATACAGCACCAGAATAGGTGGGCTAACACCAATAAAAAACTGTCAAAATCGCCTATTTCTGCTTCCTTGGCCCATAAAATCCTTCCAGGCCTCCGCCAACATTGCCGGGCCACCTGGCCCACTTGCCAAGCTCGTTGCCGACCCACTTGTATGATTTTTTGAGAATATTATGTCGGATCCCCATGCAGCGCCAGAATTTGTGCGCTAACACCCACAGAAAACTACCAAAATTGTCTGTTAAGTCTTCCTTGGCCCATAAATTCCTACCAGGCCTCTGCCAACGCCGTCGGGTCACTTGACGGGCTCATTGCCAACCCACTCATATAAAATTTTGGAATCTTGCATTGGAGTCCCATACAGCTCCAGAATCCATGCTCTGACACCCACAGAAAACTGCCAAAATCGCCTATTTCGACTACTTTGGCCAATAAAATCCTACCAAGCCTTCGCCAACGCAACTGGGGCCACCTGAGCCGCTTGCCAGGCTCGTTGCCAACCCAAAAGTATGATATTTCAGGAATCTTGCGCTGGAGCCCCATGCAGCACCAGTATCCATGGGCTAAAACCCACAGAAAACTGCTGAAATCGCCTGTTTCGAAATTTCTTAGCCCATGAAATCCTACCAGGCCTCTACCAATGCCACCGGTCCACCTGGGCTGCTTTTCGGGCTCATTGCCGACTACACATATGCTTGTTCAGGAATCTTGTGTCGGATCCCCATGCAGCGGCAAAATCTATTGGCTAACACCCATATAAAACTGTCGAAATCACCTGTTTTGGCTTCCTTTGCCCATAAAATCTTACCAGGCCTCCACCAACGCTGTCGGGCCACCTGGACCGCTTGCCAGGTTCATCACCAACCCACTCACATAATTTTTTGGGAATCTTGCGTCGGAGCCCCATGCGACGCCAAAATCCGTGGGCTAACACTCACAGAAAACTGTCGAAATTGCCTGTTTCGACTTCCTTTGCCCCTAAAATCCTACCAGGCCTCTACCAATGCTGTCGGGCCACCTGACCGCTTGCCGAGCTCGTCCGACCCACTCGTATGAGTTTTCGGGAATCTTGCACCGGAGCCCCATGCAGCACTAGAATCCGTGGGCTTACCCCCATTGAAAATTGTCGAAATTGCTTGTTCGGCTTCCTTGGCCATACAATCCTACCAGGTCTTTGCCAACATCGTCGGACCACCTGGTCCGTTTACCAAGCTTGTTGCTGACCTACTTGTATGATTTTTCGAGAATTTTGTGCCGGAGTCCCATGCAGCCATAATCAATGGGCTAACACCAACAGAAAACTATCAAAATTGCCTATTTCAGCTTCCTTGTCTCAAAAAATCCTGCCAGGCCTCCGCCAACGCTGCCCGCCGGGCCACCAGGGATGCTTGTCAGGCTCGTTGCTGACCCATGCAGCGCCAGAATCTGTGGCCTAACACCTACAGAAAACTACCAAAATCGTCTGTTTTAGCTTCCTTGGCCCATAAAATCCAACTAGGCCTCCGCCAACGCCGCCAAGTCGCCTGGCCGCTTGTCGAGCTGGTTGCCAATCCACTCATTTTTTGAGAATCTTGCGTTGGAGCCCCATGTAGCACTAGAACCCGTGGGATAACACCCATAGAAAACTGTCAAAATCACCTGTTTCGACTTCTTTAGCCCATAAAACCCTACCTGGCCTTTGCCAACGCCGCCGGGCCACCTAGGGTGCTTGTCGGGCTCGTTGCCAACCCACGCAAATATGATTTTTTGGGAATCTTGCGCTGGAGCCCCATGCAACGCTAGAATTCGTGGGATAATACTCACGAAAAACTATCGAATTCACTTGTTTTGGATTCCTTGGCCCATAAAATTCTATCAGGCCTTCACCAATGTCGTCATGCCACCTGGGCCTCTTTTTGGGCTCGTTGCTGACCCACTCGTATGATTTTTCAAGAATCTTGAGTCGGAGCCCCATGTAGCGCCAAAATTCGTGGACTAACGCCCACAAAAAACTGCCAAAATCACATGTTTCGGCTTCCTTGGCCCATAAAATCCTACTAGGCCTCCGGCAATGCCGCCAGCCGCTTGGGCAAATTGCCGAGCTCATTGCGACCCACTAGTATGAGTTTTCAGGAATCTTGTGCCGGAGCACCTTGCAGCGCTCGAATTCGTTGGCTAAGACCCATAGAAAACTACTAAAATCACCTGTTTTGAATTCCTTAGCCCATAAAATCTTACCATTCCTCCGCCTACGCCGCTGGGCCATCTGGGCTGCTTGTCGGGCTTGTTGCCGACACACTTGAATGTATTTTTGGGAATCTTACGCTGAAGCCCCATACAGTGCCAGAATCCATGGACTAACACTCACAGAAAACCATCGAAATCACCTGTTTTGTCTTCCTTGGCCCATAAAATCCTATCATACCTCCGCCAATGTCGTTGGGCCACCTAGGTCGCTTGCCAAGCATATTATGACCCGCTCGTATTATTTTTCAGGACTAATGCGTCGGAGCTATATCCAGCACTAGAATCCGTGGGCTACCACTCATAGAAAACTGTTGAAATAGCGTGTTTCGGCTTCCTTGGCTATATAATCCTACTAGGCCTCTGCCAATGCCACCGGGCCACCTAGGCCGGTTGTCGAGCTCGTTGCCAACTCACTTATATAATTTTTCAGGAATCTTATGTCTGAGCCATGCAGCGCCAAAATCCATATACTAATACTTACAGAAAACTGCTGAAATCTCTTGTTTTGACTTCTGTGACCATAAAATTCTAACAGGCCTCCGCCAATGCTATCGGGACACCTGGGCTGCTTGTCGGACTCGTTACCGACCCACTTGTATTACTTTTGGGAATTTTGCGCTGGAGTCTCATGCAACGCCACAATTCGTGGACTAAGACCCACAGAAAACTGTCAAAATTATCTTTTTTTACTTCCTTGGCCCATAAAATCCTACCAAGCCTTCGCCAACACCGCCGGGCCACCTGGGCCGCTTTCCAAGCTCATTGTCGATCCACTCATATGATTTTTCTGGGAATCTTATGTCGGAGCCTCATGCAGCGCCAGAATCTGTGGGCGAACACCCATAGAAAACTGCTGAAATCGCCTGTTTTGGCTTCAACAACAATAACAACATTACCCCATTGCCTCAAAGGCCCCTCCCCTATTGCGGGGTAAGCGGGGTTGGATGTATGCAGCCTGACCCCTATGTTTAAAACATAGATTGACTGTTTTCGAATGACCCATGATGATCGTCGAAAGTTGCATTGACTAACTGCTACTTTACAATTGAAAGAAGCGCAAATAGTGTAAAGAGTCATTTTGCTTTATTCCATCATACCCCAAAGCCAAAACATAGTAAATCTTCGGCTTCCTTGGCCCATAATATCCTACCAGGCTCCGAAAACACTATCGGGCCACCTGGGCCGCTTACCAAGCTCGTTGCCGATCCACCTGTATGATTTTTCGGGAATCTTGCGATGGAGTCCCATGCAGCGTCAGAATCTGTGCGCGAACAACCATAGAAAACTGCCAAAATCGCCTGTTTTGGCTTTCTTGGCCCATAAAATCCTACTAGATCTCTGCCAACACCGTCGGGCCACCTGGGCCACTTGCCGGGCGCGTTGCCGACTCACTCATATGATGTTTTGGGAATCTTGCACCTGAGTCCCACGTTTGCAATATAGGTTGGGTCGGACCGTGGACAAAATTAAAAAATAATTTAAAATAAAAATAACATAGAGTATTAAAAATAATAATAAGAGTCCAAATTCAAAGTTTATTTAAAAAATTTAAATATTAAAATTTAGATACAAATTATGTTTTTATGATATGTACTCCCTCCGTCCACTGTCTCTTATTAACTTGGCACATGGATTAAGACACATTAAATAATAGGGGTAATTTACTAAATTACCCTTTATATATAATAAATACAATATCTTGAAAAATGTAACAAAAAAATAACTATAATTAATGATAAAGGTAAACTAGAAACTAAGTGTAAAATTATCTCTTGATTTCATAAAGTGGACAAGTATTATTGGATATATCAATATAGTATAACGGACAAGTAAAGATGGACGGAGGGAATAATAGTAACACTAATTCTATATGTTGTTGTTTATTTTAATATTTTTAAATTATAATTTAATTTTAAAATTTGTATTTAAAAAATATACTAGTAAAAATGTGGACTGGTGTAGCAAGGCCCGCAGCCCACATACTAATAGGTTGGGCTAGTTGTTTCCTAGCCCATAAAAAAAAAAGGTCAATCTGGCGTGGCCTCTGAAATTTCAAATCCTGTATAGGCTAAGCCCGAATAGAGTGGGCCAGCCTGTATTGACAACTCTATTTTTAGGTGGTTTAAGCCGACGTGGCATGCAACAATGTCAAATTGCTGATGTGGAATGCTCACAATGTCAAATTGCTGATGTGGAATGCTCACAATGTCAAATTGCTGATGTGGCATGCAAGCAATGTCAAATTGCTGACATGGCATGCAAGCAATGTCAAATTGTTGACGTGGCAATATTTCCGTATCATTTTTGCGATGCCAAAGGTTTTACTTCTCAACGAGTAATTATAGAAATCATATATCCTCGTGTAGAATTTATGTGATATTTTGATGTGTCGAGAGTTAATTTGACTAATTTTTATGCGAAATTAGATTATATCAATTTATACTTCACAATTAAAAATTTTAGATATCTAAAACTTAGTTAAAAACTATTATAAATTGCAAATCTCCTCATCTTAATATGATCGAGACTCACATTATTTGAATCTTGAAAAATAAAAACTGTCACATAAAATAGAAGGGATAAAATATATAGATCTAGCGACATTGATGAAACAAAAATAGTTCTCAAAGTGTGACATTCTTACATATTTTGCCTCCATCCATTTCAGGTTAATAGTGTTTTCATTTACCTTTCAGCATGACTCGAACCATCACACTATTGATTGATGAAGAAGATATTCGACATCTAAAACAAACCTTTCACTTATTCTGACATTCTTATATTTATTTTTTAATTTATTTAATTAAAGTATCTTATTTTTATCCAGTGTTATCTTTATCCATCTTATATTTGTTACTTTTTCACTGTTACTTTTTTTGTATTTACATACTATCATTTGTTTTTTTAATTATTAGTCATATTTTCTTCATATCTAGTATTTTCTGCTCATAGAGCATGATTCTTGAGACAAGTGTTTCTCGAAAACAACATTTCTATCTCTATGAGATAGTGATAAGGCTGTGTACATTTTACCCTCTCCACTTTCCATTTATAATATTCCACTGAATATATTATTAAAATATCTGATTTCGCGATTCAAACAATCTCCTCTCAAGGATATGATATTGACAAAATGCATAGAATACTACTAGTTTCTTCAATCTAGAGATATATTAAGAGAATCAATAATCCAAGTTCTTAATTTTCTTGGAAATTGTGAAGTGAGTTGTGAATTGTGGCTTAAGGCCATGAACTTAAGTTTACCAAATCTTTATGATCCCAAATTATATATTCTTCTTTTGTTTATTAATAATCTAATTGCCAAAGTTGTTGGAATAAATAAAAATACATAATTATACTTCTTAAAGAATATTTGTTTATTGAGGATAATTATAGTCCAGTATCTTTGAACGATCTCCCTAACAAAATAACAAATAACCATACACATTTTGTATGATATACATATAATATATACAAAATATACTTGGAATAGCAGTCTCATATATTGACACATTAATAATTTTAAGGTTCGTTTTTAGTTTTTCATTTGGGGTTCGTTATCCACATTAGAAGTCGACTAATTCAGATTCGCATAATGTAGGACTCGTTCAAGAGAAGTACTCCCTGCGAATGAATTTTTTTTCATATCGTGGACTCGAATTTGTGACCTTTGGTTAAGGGAGGAACAACTTCTTCCACTGCATCACATCCTTTGGTGATTTAGTATTAGTTTTTTTCATTCGATGTTCAGTATCTATATTGAAACTCGACTAATATGAATTCACGTTATGTAAAATAGTAACTAAATAGCGTATAATTCCTACATGGGACTAAAAACACATATTTTTGGTTAATTAAAAGTCAAATATACACAACTAAATAGTACATGGACCAAAATGAAAAATTATCAACGATTGAGGACCAAAGTATAATTATCTAAAAATAAACACAAATACAATAATATGTTCGTGCGCACATCTAGATATAAATTTGATACTTAATAATTTTTTTTCAAAATTGACTATTTTCTATCTTTTTTTGTTAGAATTTTTTAAAAAATATTTTGATAAAGGAATGAAATAACTCCTTTTAAGTGATATGTTAGGTTTAAGGACATATATTTTTTCAGACTCAATTTATATGACACAATTAAAATTTTAAGATTTTAACTTCAAAATCGTCATTATAAATTCAAAGAGATTAGAAGTTTTGAATTTTTAAAAATAAAATTTATATGTTTTAAAACTACCTAAAGAAGTACAATTAAAAAACATCTTAAAAGCATGTAAAGAAATTTCAATCAGCTTTTTTAAAAATAAATTTGCAAAATTTCAGATTTATCATATAAATTGAGATAAAAAAAATATCGGAGAAAATTGTGGGCGGAGAGAAGAGGGGGAATCATGTGAGATCTGAGACATATTATTTTGTTAATTGTTATTTTGCCAGCTATTTTTGTCATTCTCTAACTATATTATTTATAATAATAGTAATATTATAATTATTAATTTGATTGTAACATGGACCTAATTTTGGAAGTGTACATACATGCATGTATTAGTGTACGGCTCAATTATTATTTTCAAGATTGAAAATGTGAGTAGCACCGTTTTGTCCCCATCAATTATTTTTTTCCTACTCCATAAATACTACAACATCAATAACATTATCCCGATGCTTCAAAGACTCCCGCTCATTGCGAGGTAGGGGGGTCGTGTGTACGCAGTCTGACCCCTATGTTTAAAAATATAGTACGACTGTTTCCGGATGACCCATGATGAGCGTCGAAAGTTGTATTGACTAACTGCTACTTCACAATTGAAAGAAGCGCGGACAGTTTAAAGAGTCATTTTGCTTTATTTCATCATATCCCAAGGTTAAAAAATAGTGAATCTTTAGCTCCATCCAAGATTGATGGAAACCTACTCCATAAATACATTACAATAAATAATAGACTTTCTTTTTTTAAAAAAAAAAGATATAAAGCTATAAAGTTTGAAGTACCATCAATTCAAGTATGGCATAATCACTCAAAGAAAAAAAAAATTAACAAAAAGATATGAATAAGTATATTTATATATGTGTGTGTGAAATTTCAGAATATTATATATGTGAAACTTTAGGATATGCTGGTGTTTTACTCGAAGAATTTTCAATTCCATAATAGTAATTAAGTCAGATATGATTAACGATATTCATTTGAATGTTTTTTAGAGAAAAAGTTATAATATTTATATATAATCAAAATTATCTTTTATATAGAAAAATAGCAAATGTTGAATCTTTTTAAATTATTTTGTGTGTTTGATTTTTCATATTTTAAAGTTTAAATCTTTTAAAAATCGTGACTTTGCCAGTATTGCATAAACCTAAAGCAATCCCACACAGAAGCCATAAAAGCAAGTTATCACTTTGAGTAGCACTACACATGGTTATAAATGACAATATGATTGCTAGATATAATTAATTAACCTTTTTGTTAAATAATTAATTGATTTACATGGAATTCAGAAGCAACATGTTTAAGAAACAGATTTAAGTTATATGTACATATTTAAGTAGAGGTATCAATACGGGCCGACTCATTTTATCCGGACTAGCTCTTACAGACTTTGGAATTTGACAGGTCAGGTTGAGTTGGTCCTTATTTTATGTGCTAGAAAATAGCTAGTCCAATCCATTTGTACGTGGGCCTCGAGCCTTACCGGGCCACCATATTTTTATTCTTATATTTTTTTAATAGATTTTTAAATTAAATTATAATTTAAACATATTAAAATAAATAGCAAACTTAATATTTAATTTACCCTTATCATTAATTCTAGTAGTTATTTTCTTGCTATATTTTTCAAGACATTGTAATTGCTTATATCCAAAAGGTGATCGAGTAAAACTGCTCGTATTATTTATTGTTTCTTAATCACTGTGCGAAATCAATAAAGGACAAGTAAACATAGATAGAGGGAGTACATATTATAAAAATATAATTTGTATCTAAATTTTAATATTTAAAAATTTTAAATAAACTTTGAGTTTGGACTCTTATTATCTTTAATATTCTATTTTATTTTTATTTTTATTTTTATTTTTAATTATTTTTTAATTCGGCCCATGGGCCGACCCCATATTGCAAAAGTCTCACAAATCAACAGGCTTATTTAGGCCGGACTAAAAAACTTATTTTTTAAATGGACTCCAAAAATAATAGCCCAACCATGCTAAATCACGGATTAGACCAGGTCAACCCAACGGACGCAGCACATATTGACGGCTCTATTAATTTAAGCAACATACTATTTTTTTCAAGTTGGTGACTATTTATGTCATTTTTTCAATTTTTTTTAATAATTATAGCAGATTACTTATAGTCTTATCATATATTATTCTACCTTTTTTTCATCATTTTATTTGGTCTCTATATTAGATGTGGATGTTTCATTTTATTTGTTCATATTAACAAATTAAGAATTATTTTTTCTCCATACTATATTCTTAGTGTCAAATAACAATACAAGTAGTACTAATAAGATTGAGAGTTCACATGAGCTAAAGAAATATTTAGCGATAACAAGTTAATCTCGTTACATTTAGAGCTGTTAAAATTTTTAGCTGCATTTTTATTGAAGGTATTGATGATAAATATTTATATTATATTATTATTTCTATCAATAATGTTGCATTAAATCATTTATCTCATCTCCCAGATAAAATAAATTAGTCTAAAAATTATATTATTAAAATTATAAAATTTCAAAATAATTTAGTCCGTATATCAAAATAAGATCATATATTATACAAGGACCACTTATAAAATCTTTAAAATATAGCCATTTATTAAGAATGTAATCATAGATGTAACTCTTTGGCAAAAAGGAAACCTCGCGTTAGCCATCGCATCTAGTTAGCACTTTGACCAACATTACACATGGTTATTAATGACACTATGATTGCTAAAAATTAAATAAATTAATTAACTTCTTCTTTTGTAAACAATCACGCTATATTTTTAAATATATGGGTCAGACTGTATACATCCGATCCCTTCTTACCATGCAATGGGCGGGAGTCTTTTGAGACATTAAGATAATGTTGTTGTTGTTTTGTATATAACTAATTGCTTTACATTAAAGGTTATTAAGAAGGAAATTATTTACTAAGCTAACTATCAAAACAATCATTGTAATCAACCTATTTTATCAACTAATAACAGCTACATCACCAAATTATTATAAGTTCTTTTAAACATTGAAAAGTAACACAATGACGGATTTAGAATTTTCTTTAATGAGGTTCAAAATTTTAAGAATTAGACACACGAACTAACATAATGAGATTCAACATCTATTATATACATATATAAAAAAAATATTTTTACCATATAAAAATAGTATAATTTTTTATTAAAAAGGGTTGGATGAACCTCTTGAGTACTATGTGGCTCCACCACCGAATGAATACTGTACTATTTAGCAACAAGGGTAAAATCAACACAATATATTAAATTATTTATTAATTTTATAAATTGAATAAATTTTATTAAATATCCCGAGTAATATAGTCGATAAGTAAATATTTGGGGAGGACGTATAAACTAAGCTAATTATCAAATCAATCATTGAATTAAGTATTTTATTAATTAAATGACAGCTACATCACTAAATTATTAATTACGTTTTGATAAGATTAAATAAATAGAGAACATTGAATAGTTCCATGGTTTTAATTCCCCCATTTGGCATACATAGGTGCCCGTGACATGACTTCATAACTAATTATTTCCAGATCATCTTAATCTTTAAAAATTAATATAATCCCATAGATAATTATGATTTAATTTATATTTGACTACGATATTAATTATGTACTTAACAAACCATGTTACTAGTATAATTTGTTCAAATCATGAAATTAAACACCAACCCCAACCCCCCCCCCCCCACAATAAAAAATGTGAAAGGAAAATAGTGTAAAGAAGTTACCATAGGATGACATAGCCTTAAAAGTGAAGGGCGATGAAATTTTCTATTTCGTCGAGCCCCGAGTTTAAGATCCTCCTTTGAGTGTGGGTTCAATTGAATGAATTTGTCAAGTCAAGTAAAATATACATAGCAACAAGGACATACTATAGTACAAAAAAAAACTAGCTAAATATATATTTCGGAACTTGTTACCCCCTGAATTCGAAATTTCAATTTCATACATCCTTAGATTCTGAATTTATCACTTTATGCATCAAAACGTTTTACGCTTTTATTTTTAAATTGGCTTAAAGTTGATTTTATCTTTAGCTTGGGACCTTAGATGAAGAAATTAGAACAATGTATTCTTCGCTTTGTGAGTTTTGACAGAAATTAATTTAACGTTTCATTGTTGAAA
>JAOTQR010000092.1:1455842-1457592 GCA_025774065.1 Solanum ossicruentum | reverse complement strand
TATCTACATATAAAAAGGGTACAAATATTCTGAATATCACACAATGTCTAGATTTTGAAACTTTCTTCCACAGCAGGATAGAGCCAAAGATTTATTATTTTTTAACTTTGGGGTATGATGAAATAAAGAAAAATAACTCTTTAAACTATCTGCGTTTCTTTCAATTTTAAAATAGCAGTTAGTCAATGCAACTTTTGACGCTCATCATGGATCATCCGGAAACAGTCGATCTATGTTTTAAACATAGGAGTCAGACTGCATACATCCGACTCCCCCTTGCCCCGCAATAGGCGGAAACCTTTGAGCCAATGGGGTAATATTATTGTTTATTTTGTTGTCTAGATTTTGAAACTATCAATACACAAATACATCAAAAATTTACCTGGAAAAATTAAAGAAGAAATAACATATCATATATTAAAATTTAGTTAATTGATTTCTTGAAAGGAGGAAACTCTTGTATAACATTAAAAGGTCATTAAAATTTACAAGAAAGAGGAAAAAAAACCAAAAAAAAATACTTTTCTCCCTCTTCTATTTTGAAGAGAGTTTCAAAGTACAATTTCCTCATCTTTGAGTACAACTTCCCAAAGCACTCTCCAATCTCTCTCTCATAAATTTAATTAGGTTTATAACATCCCCCTTTCAATCCAAATCTGCTAATATTAATGCAGATGGAAAATAAATAAACATTAAAAAAAATATCTACAAATTAAAAAAAAAATCACCCTTTTTTTCATTAGGGCAAACAAAAAAAAAGACTTTTTCCGTCGTACCAAATAAACTTAGTCCTCAGAAATGCTGGTAAGTTGAGGTCTCCATACAACAACCTTACCACTCTTACTCCTCCGGTGAGACGATGACTTCTTCAATCTCGACTCATTCAAATCCTGATCGCGATCATCAACATCATTGTGGTGGATGTTGACGTGGCATTTTTTACTCTGGTTTATTTTTGTCGTAATTTTAGGTGATTTCTTGATCTTTTTCTTCTCCGGGACGGAGGATGCCGGAATCAAGAAGTATATGCTTCCCCTCTTGAGCTCGGATTCCGGCGATACGATCAGAATCCGGCGAGCCATTGTACCTTGAGAGCATGGTTTACTCAAGACATGATTAGGGTAATTTTTCATAACTTCATAGGCTGTGATTGGACTTGTAATTTCTTCAACATGACCATTCAAATGTACAATACGAATTAAATCAAGTGCACCACAAGGAAGAACACAAGCCAAACAACACCTTAGACTATTTCCCATATTTGATTGAAATTAATCAAATCAAAGTTTTTTGTAGAGAAAAAAATAAATGAAGTTCTTTTTTTTTATTTTTTGAATGTGATAACATTGGGTTGATTGGATTGGAAAGGGCCATGTTATATAGCAACAACCATACTCATGTGTGGACAAAACAATAATGTCATTATTTTAGTAAGCTTTTAGTTGAATGAAATGACGAAAATACCCTTTAGGAATAATTTAACTTATATTAACTAAGTATAGTTTAAGGAACTCTTTTCATGATTTTCAGTTGAGTCGAAACCAGAATTTTAACTTTATGAGTTCTGAATTTTGTAGGATTGCTACTTCAAATGTTAAATATCTGAATTTAAAATCTAATATATGTATGTGTTTAATGATTTTTTTTTATATTTGAGTAACGGTTATTGGGTTTGTCCCTCGCATTTTAATATGTAGCATGTAACTTGTATATAACATGTGTGTGTGTGTGTGTTAATATTTGTAGCACG
>JAOTQR010000092.1:1435842-1450842 GCA_025774065.1 Solanum ossicruentum | reverse complement strand
TTAGTCTAATAGTCATCTAATTGCTTTGTTCAATAAAGTTAATCATTGGATTTGTTGTCAAACCGATAAATTCGCAAAAATAATCGTTAGGTAATAAGGACTTTATGTCTCCAATAAACAAAAAATAATCTTTTTTCTTAAAATATAAATTATTACACTATCAGTTTATCTTTTATTTGTTCAATATATCAAAAATAATTATCTAACTTTATTTGTTCAGTTTGAAAAACTAAGAGCTAATTTATCGTTTATGTATATTTTATCCTCATAATAAAATATTATTTATAATACTAACAATTTGTCAAACGTGTATTCTGATGTTCATCATAATTGTATACTTTTAGTTGTTATGATTAATTTAATTAAAATATACTAATTTGAAAAATATAAATCTATTTTTTTAAAAATATTAATTTATAACATATGTTAACTAAACAATATATTTTCAAAAGACAATACATATCTTAAATGCTTAATTTAATTTTATTCATAAATACCTTTTAATTTTTTAAATATAAAATTTTAATTCTAGATAATTAACTTTTATTTTTTAAATTTAAATAATTTTGTAATTATGTTTGGACAACCAAAAATTTAATATAATTTTACATATTTATATAACTGAAATTCAATTAAAATTACCGTCACCTTAAATAGCTGGCGCACATCAATGAGAATACGTTGAATTCCTTTGTTGAAAAATTATAACTAATGCACAAACCTTATAAAATAAAATAAAAATTGTAACACACCGTGAAATTACTAAAGTGCCCCTAAACCTGATTATGCGCACAACGTATCTTTCCAAGCTCCAATAGAAAATCCAAGACCGAATTTGCGATCAATGCGAAAACCTGAGCTAGAAAATGGCCTCGACTCAGTTTTATCACGCAAAAATGCGAATTATAATTTTTAAAGAGGGCTTAAAACAGTGAGGTTTCGACGCCCAATGGACGCGGAATCACACTTTGATTTTTTTCAAAAATTTGACGAAAATCGAAAATTTGCAAAAAAGTGTACGCACTAGTGCATGGGAGGAGCAGTTTTTCTATTTTGATTTGGGAAGGGCAATTTCGTCCTTCCCGGTATATTTTTATATCCCCTACACGGTTTTTGAAGTATAATTTGTACAAAAAGGATTTTAAACTCAAAACTATTCTAAGTCGATCAATTTTATGTTAAGTTAGAGAGAAGAAGATGAGAATCAAGCAACATTTTCAAGAATCTTCCAAGTTCCTCGAAAGATTTCCATTCCCAGGTATGTAAAGGCTACTCAAAAGAATGGAATTGTTCTTCCATGTTCCCTAATGTAAAGTTAGGATGCAAGATTGATAATTAGAGTCTTGAATAGTGATTTCTTGAAAGTTTTTTTGAATAATACCTTTAATTCTTGAATATTGTCTCTAATTTTGGAATATGTTCTTTAAATTATATTTTTGTATCTTAAATTGATGATCTTCATGTTTAATGTTTTACGGTATATTTATTTCATTATGTGATTGTGATGTACCCTTTAGAATTCCTCTCTATAAAGACTTGAATAATGAATTTAGGGGGACGTCTAGAGCCTTGAATGCTTAAAAATGATGATTGGTTGAGTATAAGTCCATGAGTTGAGTGTGTTGATGGCCGTGATAAATAAAAATTATTGTTGATAGAGTCGAATGGGTATAATTCCCTTAGATTGGGCAGAAAATCTTACCTTAGAGGTTGGGTGATGAGAGTTCTTGATAGATTGACAGACTTATGAGCATATCGAGTCTTGGGAGGAGTATTAACACCAAAATGGGTAAGAGTGTGTCCCACTCGAACCCATTAACTACGTCCAGCGTAGGAGAGGATTGGACCATAAAAACGGATGTTATCTTTGCCCCAAAAGAGAACTTGACGGACTTTTGGATCCACTGACAGACTCGTCCTTTACCTCGGCAAGGTACTGGATGGATGTGGCAATGACATCTCTCCGTTGTATCACTACCAACTCATAGGTAATGGTTGTCGGTTATAGAAACTTCCAAATAGGTTTCTTGATGACAACTCTAATGTGATGTGATTGTTTGATGTTTGATGGATAGTGAGGTGATAGAGTCTTGTCTCTTATATCTGAGGTGAGGTTGAGTGATTGATGAGTGTCAATTATATTGTTTCCTTTTTCTTAGCCCGTTTTACATACAGTACATTCCACATACTAACTCCCCTCTGACGTTGCATCATTTTATGATGCACATACTATAGATAAGAACTTCAGCAGCCCGATCGTTGAGGTTCAGAGCTCTTCATTCCTGATAGTGATGAGTCCTCCCTATCATTCGGAGGATATTTATTTTATGATTGGATAGTCTTTTATTTATCAGTTGATAGTCATGACTTGTCATGGTACCGTCTTAGATCATAGCATAGAGACTTCATACACATAGACGTAGATATTAATGTTGATATTGATGTTGATGTCGAGGGTTCTTGTCCCTCATACTTCTTTTCTTTATTATTGAGACTTTTCGTTATCTATTCAGCTTTCTTATGATAGAATAGTTTTTGCATTCAATATATTATTTCTTTCCGCTGATGAATTGACTGAACGATGGCAAAGAGACTGAGTGGTCCGCTTGGGGACTAGCAACGGTCTCCAAGTGCCAGTCGCGTCTTCCCGGGACATGACAAATATCCAAGAATTATCTATGAAATTGGTGATTAATATTTCATTAAAAACATTCTTAAATAAGTATTTTAAAAAAATTATAATTTATCACCACTCTGTCATTAAATTGATTTAGCATTTTTAAAAAAAAAACTTGTATGAATTTTGGAAACTTGAGATTCTAACCAAATATCCCTATCTAAATATGATTAACCTAAATCTATCTAGTTTATCACCACCTAGATTTAGATTTCTAGTTCGTGTGGATAATTAATTATGCCTCCAATTAGTTTCAACCAATACTAACAAAAAAATTTATATTAATTAATTAGCACGTAGCTTCGTAGTACTTGCATTTTTTGTACCAAACACAGCTAAAATGAGCTGATTAATTAAGGTTTTATGGGGTCTTATGGTTCATGGGATAATTAGGTGGAGTATCAATGATTAAATTTATAATCTATTCATTTCATATTACTTGATCTTTATTGATCTGATCCGCTTCTTAAGAAAATTTTAACTAAAATTATAATTTACTAAATTAATTTTATTATTGATGATTTGAAACTCTTAATTTAACTATTGCTATTTTATATAGTTATTTTTAATACTAAGAGTAGTACGGGAAAGAAATCATATAACTCTCTTGATTTGCTAAAATGGAACAAAAAAAAATGAAGTATCTATTTATGAAATAAGGTGTTGGCAACAAGTTTTAAATATATGGAAAATAAACTAAGCTTAAATAAAATTTGAAGAAATAAGAATAATATTGATAAAACAATATGCGTACAATCTTGTTCCTCCCTTCGCCATGATTCAAGGGTAGTCAATGGTGTATTTCTCGAACTACGATGGTATGGACCTCAGCGAGATTTATTTGATCTCTATATTCCATGAATTTGTGGAATATTCAAGATTTCAGTCTCTTTATGAATATCCAAAAAATTGTGGGATATTCGATGTTTCAATCGCTCTATGGATACTCAAGAATTTGTGAGATATTCGAGAGTTCAATTTCTTTATAAATACCCAAGAATTTGTAGAATATTCGTGATGCCTCTTTAAGAGAATATAATACACTTTATATAAGTATAACCTAGAGTTTAGGACAGATTAATACCCAAGAATCCTAACTGAAATTGGACCATCTTGTAGAGACCTACAAAATTTATGTCTACAACAAACAACAACAACAACATACCCAATGATATCCACAAGTGGGGTTTGGGGAGAGTAGATTGTACGCAGACCTTACCGCTACCTCATAGAAGTAAAAAGTTTGTTTCCTAAAACCCTCAACTCAAAACCCATAAGCAGAAAGACACAAAATTTATGTCTACATAAGGATCAAATAAAATGAAACAAAAATGGAGTAATATGTCTAATTTGGTTGAAAGTATAACCAATTCTAAGTTAAATTTATATATCAAATTTAGTGTCATTTTTATAATCTAAGGGACTATAATTTCGAGATAATTTTGTCCGCGAACCAAACAATCCTAAAACTTTTTTGAGGCTTGTTATTAACAATAATGTGCATGAGGTTTTCCATGTAAAAGATTCTAAATTAAATAGTTAGATTGACTCTTAATGATGTGCTTAATTAATTAGACTTTTTAAGTACATGTGATGAGTCTGTCATGACACCAAAACCAAGTTGGAAATTTCATTAATATAAACATTTTAAGTTCATCGATTTATACTTCTTTTCGGCGTAATTATTGCTACTTTGAGTATAAATTTTGAACTTCAAATTCGTCGGTCTTTATAGAGACAACATCTGATAAAATTAAAATCATTTGAAACAAATTAACATGATTCTTACGTACGAAAGAATAAAAAGTACAAATTGAGAAGTAGTCCCAAACTAATACAGTTGAGATGTAGTTCAGACTCTAATATTATCGTATGTACTTGTATCGAGATCTTCCTAATTAATTAAACTTTAAGAAACAAAAAAAAAATTGTGAAAAAAATACCTTGGTATGTGTTCACATTTGTAATTGCAGATTAATTTTAATTTCATAATTAATAAGATTAAGCATACGGTGATACCAGTACGTACGGTAGGTTAATTATAGTTTTATTCAGTTAATTATTCTTATAATATGTTTAGTTATTAGAGTTTGGACCACTAAATTAATTTATATGTCGTATTTCTTGGATAATGCAAGTATGTACGGTAGAATTAAAGTTCGTATCACGTTATTATTAGTTACACTACTAGAAAATAATGAATTAGAGATCGAAATGTTCATAGATAAATAACAAAAATCTCACGCTAGAAAAAGAGTGTGCGAGACTTCAAAGGGATATTTAATTTATAGTTTGATTCATGAGCGACTTCACGAGAACATTAATATTAATGAAAATATAATCTAGTATTACGAAACCGATAATATCTTATTACGATTTGGAGATCGCAGCGAAGACGAATATGGAAACCCTCCGTAGATAGATAGAGAATATAAGGGAGGCCTTTCTCTCCTAAAGCTACTCATTAGGGAATGCCGATCAAATCAGTCTGTTTGTCGAAATATGGAAGATACATTGCTCGAAACTTGTTGAAAAAAATTTTCATTTTTCTAAGAACTTCACGGACACTATCAAATCGTAATTAATTGAAAAGTGACTTTCTTCACTTTAGGAGCCATGGTATCATATAGCTATGAATAAGTGACAGATTATAAGAGCTCATTAATTTTAATTTTAATTTTTTTTCCTTTGTATATAAAAATCATTTTTATATATTAATAATTTTACCGAAAACTCAATAAGCATAAAAATTATATATAATTTAAAATTCATAAATTTCAAATTCTGAAATTCACTCTCGCTTGTACTTAGAATGCTTATATATCAAAACGTCTTCCATGGCTTTGATATCAAGGCACTTATTATTTTATACTTAACAAGTCTAATTAATTAATTAAGACTCAATTTAACAATTTTAGAATCTTTTGCACAGCAAACATCATGTGTTCCTCAGCTTACCTTTATTATTAGTTGCTTAAAAACAAATTAGGGAAATAGTTAAAATAAAACATTAAAATATAATTCAAACATATCATTTTTGTTGTGGTCGGTGCCAGAAACCTAAGTGCTATGAAGCTTCGCAATGATGATAAATAACAATTTCTTCCGTTTCAATTCACGTAATGTTGTTTGACTCGGCAAATTTCAGAAAGAAAAAATTTTATGATCTAAAATAAATGATAAACACTTATTTGTACGATTATAAATTATTTCATTAAGAGTAAAATAAATATTTTAAAATTAAATTATTACTGAAATCAGATAAAAAAGACTGAAGTCTAACAAAAATATTTTTTGCTTGAACTTTAGCCATATGCACATGAATTTTGACAAGAAATGACTGAAATCAGGCAAAAATGACTGAAGTCCAACGCAAATATTTTTGTTTGAACTTCAATAAATATAACTAAACTTCAACTATATGTAACTTCAAATGGTGTGTTCAATTTCTGATTTTGTCAAGAGTAACTTCAGACATCCCAAACTAAAATGATATATATGACAAAAATATTTTTTTAAAAAATATATAAAAATAATTAAATGATGATATCAAAATAGGATAGACGTAAAATTAATTAGTCATGAGCCAATAATTGTAAATATGCATTATGCCATAAGGTTCTACAACAACAACAATATACCCAATGATATCCCACAAGTGGGGTCTGGGAAGAGTAGATCGTACGCAGACCTTACCGCTACCTCATAGAAATAGAGAGGATGTTTCCTAATATGCCATAAGGTTCTACACCAACGCTAAATTATAAGGCCCATCGAAAGTTTGGTGCTCTAAAAATTATCAAAAAAATCCAAATATCAGTGTGACCCATCTATAAAATGATACACTCACCAAGCAATGGTTTAAATTATTTTTGGACCCCTAGGAAGATTATTGGTGTTTACTATTTAGAGATTTGCAGAATAGATATTTTTTTAAAGAAAATTATTTTAATTAAATTGGGATGATATTTGTGTAAAGTTGAATTTATTTTGATGAAATAGTCATACACTTTAAGATAATATCAAAAGGGATAGAAGTTGTAGGCTTGAATCTCACCACCACAATGATTAAAAAAAGAGAAATTTTCGTATATATCCATTCAGAAGTATCTTAATTATGCTCCATAACTATAGTTTGAGTAATTACATTTTGTAAGTACAGTTATAGAAGTATTTCTATACATTTGAATAATTCGCAAATTTTATATAGCAGTTGTATATTACGTTGTACAATTCGTGCACAACATTTGTATAATTTGTAGTGCTGGTATTTTCGCTATAAAATTTGATTTGCGCACAACATTTGTATAAATCACGCGAATTATACAAAACTCAAACTGTAATTACAGCTAGGTGTTTGTCGTGAGCCATAATTAATTCAAACTATAGCTATTTTAGCCAATTAACTAATATATGTTTGCTTATCCACGTAATCTTTTCAACAAAAAAAATCAACATTTTTGGCCTATCAGGAAGAATCAGATTTGTACGTGAGTAAATGTCAAAGATAATGACATAACGGGGTCTTTAAGACCTTAAGCTTTTATATGAATTTCAAATCCTGAATTCACCTCTAAATGAAATGATTATCTACTTCAACAGTTAATTACTAATAAAGTTTATACTCTCTTCTTTTCATTTTTACGAATCTCAACCTGACTAAGCACAAAATTTTAAAATCAAAGTATATATGATATACTAAAATACTATTTGAATCTTTTTTTCTTTTTTTTTTGTATATATGTGAATTAAATCATAAGTGAAAGTGTCCACCTTTTTACTTGGTGTTTTCAAACTAAGGGGCAAGAACATAAAATGTTGCACCTTCTTCCACTAGCACAACTACATTTTTCCTGCCTAAAAACCATGTTAATGTTTGTTGGAACATCATAAAAAATCCCATGATTTCTCCTAGGTGTTAATTATTATTACAATAATTTTTTTGTGTGTGTGGGTGGGGGGTGGGGAGTGGGGGTGGGGGGTTGTTGGAGGGATGAATTTGTTAAAGAATAAAGTTAATTTTTGGAAAATGAATGTAATTTGAAATTAAAGAAAGGATAATGCTAAATAACCCAAAAAATTTGGTCCAAATATGATCGAAAAGATCATAATAATGTTTTCTTTTTAAATTAAAGTTAAAATTTTTTAAACAAAGTTGTTGAACTTTAGGAAATTCTATTACAAGACTTTTTGGGTTCTATAAAATATTAATAGCCTCATATATTTTTTAATTCTTTATTCTTCATTTATTTTCTTTACCAATTTACTTTTTTTCTATACATAACATACTACAAAGAATTAAAAGTACAGTATAGTATAGTTATTTGCCAATTGGTTATTTAGAAAAAGATAAATATATAATATGTTAAAACCGATTAAACTACATTATTAATCTAAATGTTTTACATCGAACAAGTGAGTTTCTTATTCTCCTTTTATATGTTCAGTATATAAGCAAAAAAACATTATTCTGAAAGCATTTATATATAATCTTGACATATGGAGTAGGGGTAGTTGGTGGGAGTTGTAGTGTTGCGTAGGATGACGTTTCTTGGAGGGTAGGAGAGCACAGTTAAAAACGTTATTTATGGAACTTGTTTTTTCTACTGTCACTAGGAAAATCGTTTTTTAATTTTTAAGGAGCTTATTTACCGAAAAAGAATAAAAAATTTTGATCAACTTAACATAAAAGATATGTTTCTTCATAACGAACAAACACATAAGAGTCTTCACATATGCATACGTAAATCATGAAAATATTCAAAATTTTATTTTTATTAGCTTATGAAAAAAAAGGGGAAAAATATGACAACACGCACACTACAATAAAGTTTTTTTGATGTGTAAATTATGCATAATACATAAAGTTTCAGCTTTAAAAAAGTTTTTAAGTTATTAGGTGAAGTTGAATGATTGGTACTCTAAAAATGATACAAAAATAAAATTCCAAAAATCTCTATGACCCATATAAGATATTAATTAGGCTTGTAATTCAATATGCTATGGTTTATATTAGTTTTGGACCCCTAAAAAGTAGTGGCAATGACACCCTTCATAAAAGCACCTCCTTATGTGCGTATTTTCGCTCGATATTCGATAACTTATATCTTCTATCAATTTTGGATGAAGTCAAAGATTCGCTATTTTTTGACTTTGGAGTATGATGAAATAAAACAAAATGGCTTTTTAAACTGTCTACGCTTCTTTCAATTGTGAAGTAGCATTTAGTCAATGCAACTTCGACGCTCATCATGAGTCATCCGGAAACAGCCGCGCTATATTTTTAAACATAGGGGTCAGGCTGCGTACAAACGACCCCCTTACCCCGCAATGGGCAGGAATCTTTGAGGCATTAAGGTAATGTTGGTGTTGTTATTCGATAACTTATATCAGATTTGGCATGATACGTAAAAGTTTAAAATATATTGACAAATTTTTATTGTATACATATTATATATTTAGGATATATATATGTATGCATGTATGTATATTATGCATAAATAGTATATACATATTATTTGTGATAAAATAAAAAGAAAATCGAAACTGAATATACTAAGCATTTTCCTATATATATTTGTATCTTACGTTTGTGCATTCCAATTTCTACAGAAAATATTAATATAGGAAAGAAAGATGTAAAGATCATATTGTATAACACTACCATTTCTTCAATGGTATTTTATCGACGCAAGTATATACATAATATATAACAAATATATACCAAATGTATAATAAGTGTATAATAATGATATATACTACGTGTATTGTATACCCACTTATCATAATTCTTTTTTTAAAAAACAATTGCACATTATAGCTTGTTTTACGGTGTAATAATCTCATTCATATAGAAATTATACATTATATTTGCAAAATAGTTATGAATTTGACTATGGGCCAAATGTGTCCACAAGCCCAATCTTACTACTTTAATGGAAAATTACTAGTGGTGATCAGCTTGTGCTGAGCACGGGGTCAATCTTATTATGTATATTAAGTTTATTGTGACTAATAAAATTTTACTTGTTTTATATTTTTTCGTTGAATTTAGGTTTTTTTGGAAAAGCTTACTTCTATTTACATTTGTATTTTTACAAAATTCAAAAACATTGGTTGATGTTGTAGTTGGTGAAGTACATCCAAAAGCATTTGTACACATTTACGGAATCAACGACTTGTTCAAATCTGGCTCCTGAGTCATAAGAATATGCGAGAAATTTGGAACGTATTATTTTTGAATAGTAATAGTAGAAGAAATTTTCCATCAGTCTTGAATGGAGCCAAAGATTTATTATTTTTTGGCTTTGGGATATGATGGAATAAAGCAAAATGGCTCTTTAAACTGTCTGCGCTTCTTTCAATTGTGAAGTAACAGTTAGTCAATGCAACTTTCGACGCTCATCATGGGTCATCCGGAAACAGTCGGACTGTGCTTTTAAACATAGGGATCAGGCTGCGTACATCCGACCCCCTTACCCGGCAATGTGCGGGAGCCTTTGAGGCATTAGGGTAATGTTATTGTTGTTGTTGTTGTTGTTTATCTCATAAAATCCCGCCCATTGCGGGGTATAAAATTCAATTTACATTATATTACTGTATACATATTATATATTCACTATATAAATATATATATATAAAAATTTACAACTTGTATGTTACTACTATACATAATGGTACATACATATAATAAACGATCAAATAAAGAAAATCGAAATTGAATACACAAAGCATTTGCCTATATATACATTTGTGTATTAGGTTTAGGCATTCGTGTTGTAGCAGGTTATCTTACTTTTTCTTGATTATTGGTGACATCTATTTGTGTGATTTTGTGTAATTATGTTTTAGGTAATTTGAGTTTGAAAATATTTTTATACACAATCAACATATAGAAGTTTAATTTGTGATTAAGAACCATAATTTTTTAATCATATTTTCAGCAACAATTTATAATTTGTTTCAGAACAAGTTGTTAATATAAATTAATGTCCAATCTAATTTTATAACATGATGATTCTATAACATTTGAAGTGTAAGTTCAGTGACGTAACTCATGATACATCTGGTATTCCAATCTAATTATGAGAATATTGCCTGTGCATTGGAGTGGGATGGATCAATAGAGGCTCATATCTAGGATTTTATGCAACAAGACTTAATGGTACCTTTTATACGATGGTTGTTAGATTAATTACGTAGTATGGAGTGGAGTGTTGACTAGTCAAGAGCTCATATATATAGACGAATGAAATTAATAGTGGAAATGGCAATGTTGAGAAGGATGTATGGGGGTATACTAGAAGAGATACGATTGGAAACGAAGATATCTAAGACATGATGGGAGTGGTCCTAGGATGAACAAAATGAGGGAAGCAAGACTGAAATGTTCATCCATATGAAGAGAAAAGATTAAAAAAAATGTTCTAGGGATGAAGTGTAATATTGTTGTGGGTCTGAAAGATTATTACCATCCGAGTAATTCCCTCTTCTCATGTTTCATGTCAATCAAATTCTAAATGATCATAACATAATCCATTCTTAATAATCAACTTTTTGTTGTTCTTCTTTTATTAGCATTTTGTTGTTGAAGTAGCAATTGGATCTGTTTTTTGTTTTGATTATTGCATCTATTAATGAAAGTTTTCATAATATACATAAATCGTATTCACTAAATGTGTTTTATTCATAAACTTTATATTTATTTTTCAGGTGCTCTCATTCATCTATTGTGTAATTACTTTAACTATATAAAATGGTTAGTTACTTTAGTTATGTATGCATTCTTTTCGATAAGTGATATTATCCCCAAGATATTTTCTGTTTGAGGTTGATACATATAACTATAGAAGATAGACATCTTTTGTGTGCTTAAATTATATAATAGACGAATAAAATGCATGCAATTTTTATTTTGAAAATTGAATTGAAAGTGTTTAAAATAGAACACTTTATTTATTAGATGTTAAGATGTTCAATATTGGAACAAAATTTAGTTCAAATGAGAGCATATTGCTAGAAATTATTTCTTGATAGTTTGAGGAAAGGAACTTGTAGAGAAAAATGTTGGATATTTGTTTCTGAACAAGTTGTTAATTCATTGATATCCGATCTAATTTTATAGTAGTATGATTATATTGAAGTGTATGTTCAGTGACGTAACTCACGAGACATATATGAAAGTGAGAATTGATACTCAAGTTTATCTCAAGAGGGGAAGTTTCAAATATTTGTGTCGATACATCATTCAAGAAATTGGTGAGATCGATGAGAATGTTGCTTATTGTATTGGAGTAGGCCGGATGAAAAAGAGGCTCATATCTGGGGTGTTGTGTGAAAAGAATGTGTTGTCATCAAGACTTGCTGGTACCTTTGATATAGTGGTTGTTAGATTAATTATGTTATATGGGTGAAGTGTTTGATCAGTCAACAGCTCACATATCCATAAGCCGAAATTTATAGTGAAAATGACGATGTTGAGAAGGATGAATGGAGTAAACTAGGAGAGATATAATTAGAAACAAAGATATTCGGAACAAGGTGAGAATGATTGACCTGGTGAATAGATAAGAGAAACGAAATCGATATGGTTCATACGTGTGAAAAGAAGATAAAAGATCTGGATCCCCAGGGTGAAGTGTAAGAATGTGGTGGGTTTAAGGAGAGATAGAAAGATATGAAGGTCGAGAATTAGGGCACAAAAAAGTGAATAGATAGTCGAGTGTTGTCTAATTTTTCCTTCTTAGTATATTATGATCACTCTCCAAATTTGTTGTTTCCCTTACTTTGGTTATCGTATTATTTGTTACTGTCTCCTTTTTATATTATCTACTTTTTTACTTTTATATTCCCTTTTCTTCAATACTTTAGTCAAGGGTCTTCCAAAATATACAAGTCTCTCTACTTTCATAAGATAAGGATAAAATCAACATATACATCGCTCTTTTCACCTCACTTTTGAAGCTACACTTTGTATATTATCTTTATTATTACTGTCGTTATTGTTTTCGTTTGGTGGTAACGGCTCAATCTATCCCCCCCCCCCTCGTTTGTTATAGTGATGTATATAAGATAACACGATTTAGTTTTTAACTTTTTATTTTATCATTAATAAGATGATTTATAGAAAAAAATATTTTATGTTATTTTTAATCATAACTTTTACAAGTCTTTTTTCTTTTTTAAACTCGTTACTAATAGATAAATCATGTCCATAAAAATTTGAGACAAATGGAGTAATGATCACTGATTTTGAACTCAAAGATGTGATAAGAAGAATGTGACATGAAGTGGTGCAAACTGTTCAACCACATTTCATACCTAACATTAAAAGTATATAAAAATGAATAAAAAATGTTGTTTATTTTATAATTTTAATAGTATATAAGTACTAAGGAACAGTTAAATCACATGATTGAAGATAATGTAAAAAGGTGAAGTGGTTTCATTGTCTCCATACAGTAAAACACATAGTGTGCCATAAAGTGAGATCATGTCTTTTTATCCAATTAATTAGTATAATATATGCAAGCATTTCCCTCAATCTATTTACATTTATTAATAGATATATTGATCATAGGGTTGTTAATATTGTTGGTGGGTGAGGTGGCAAAATCACCGGATGAAAATATGATTCGTTCAGCCTTCGAGGTGGTCCACTGATTTGGACTTGATGGCTCAAGTTTGAAAATTCTTGCTAGCGAAAGCAACGGATTTTATCTTCTGGGTTGAGCTCGTCGCACCGGACTTGTTTAGTGTGGGTTACCTCTGTTATATGGTTCACGAGTTATTGTATTAGAGTTGGGGTTTACCCTGTGCGCTCCCAAAGAATAGCGTTTGCAGGCTGCCCTTGTTATCAAAAAAAAAAACATTCAATTTATTCTAGATTGATTATTCATTATTAGAAAATAAGAAATTAGCGATGGACAAATTTCATAACTAGAAAGCTAATATTCCATCCTTTAGTCATGGATAACGGTATAATAAGAAAATTCAATTAGCTAAGAGCTTTTTCAGCAATAGATTAGTCGGAGATTATCAATAAATTTTATAGTTAATTTCATATTTCTAGTAAGGTTTGATCTTCTCATTTATTAGTTAAGTTCATTTCAGCCTAATCCATTTCCACTCATAAAAGATTGGATTGATATATAATTTAAATTGATCCATAAGAAATTTTATTAAAATATATTTTTTTCGTAGTATATGGAATACGAAAAAAGTGCCAAAGATTTACTATTTTTTTGCTTTGGGGTATGATGGAATAAAACAAAATGACTCTTTAAACTGTCTGCTTTTTTCAATTGTGAAGTAGCAGTTAGTCAATGCAACTTTCGACGCTCATCATGGGTCATCCGGAAACAGTCGATCTATGTTTTAAACATAGGGTTCAGGCTGCGTACGTCCGACCCCTCGTTGTTGTAGTATATGCAATATATAAGCTACAAGTAGAAATTGTAAGCAATTTTAATATTTAAAAGTGAATAAACAATTAAACACTATAACGACAAGGGATATCGTTTTTCTTTATATTTATATCTAATATTTTCATTTTATTATCCTCTATCTATATTATACACATAAATATCTAGATATAATTGTCTTTGCTGAAAATTATATAAATATTTTACACCATCGAAGCTACAAACGTACAAGTAGTAACTCTTCATAGCATAATTTATATAATTAATGACCTCAAGTTTTGGTAGAGTAAATATTTTTATTAAAGAATTCAAAGTAAAATTCAACCTCTACCATATATATGAAAAAAAAACATTATGTATAATGTAATTTTTTTACTAAAGTGTTACTCCGAATCGCCTTGGCAACTTATAGTATTCTGGCTCCGCCCCTGTCTTAGATAATAGAATAATATAAAAGTTATTCTTCACACTATATATATAATGAAACTAAATACATAAAGAAATCAAGAAATGTAATGTCTATAATATCTACATGAAATATATATTTTTGTTTACAATAAAAATTATTTATTTCATATAAAAAGAAAGAACTATTAGAATAAGTTTGGCACATATAAAGTATGATTATATGAGTGATTGAAAAGAATTATTGAATGAAATGAATTATAATTTTTTTAAAACAATCGTGTATATCAAAAATAGAAGAATAAAATTCGTAAGCAAATATATTAATTTACTTTTTAAAAATTTAAGGCTTCCATTTGATTTTCACCTTAGGCCACTGATGTCTACATGAAAAAGACCTTATTTATATATAACATAATTTTTCGATTAAAGTGTTATGCCAAACTCCTTTTCTGTATTTTGGCTCTGCACTCTATCTTAAATAATAGAATATAT
>JAOTQR010000092.1:1414622-1435742 GCA_025774065.1 Solanum ossicruentum | reverse complement strand
AATTTTTTTGTACATAATATGATGCATCTATTAATCAATTTTGTATGCTTTGCTAAGTTTTGTTAGTAAATTTTTTTCATGGATTATAGCGTAGATTCAAATTGGAATTTACCTAAAAATGTATGTAAAACATTGAGTTTGTTCCAATTTTTACTGTGTTCATTCATGTTATCTGTTGTCTCGTGACTGAAGGATCAGTTTCAGGTCATTGATGAAGAGACTGTGGAGTTTTGAAGCCAAAATCTACTTGTTTTGATATTATGCTAGCGAAATTTTAGTTTATGTATTGTAGTTTTGCTGTAGAGATGCGTTTTTAGATGGCTTAGTTTATAGTTCTATGATGTGTTTGGCCCTTTACATAATGTGATAATTTAATTACCGAAGATGAGCCATGACTTCTGCAAAACTTGTTTATGGAAGAGTGTTTCCTTTCTTGAGACAATTTTGCCATCCCTCATGTCTATTAATCCTCAGACCATAAAGTGGTTGTTTGGTTTTGCGTTATACGTCATATGGCAAACTTGGCGTTGGTATACATATTTGAAAATAATCTCATGTGGAAGATATATCTAAGAAAATTTATATATAAAGTTGGGTTTACATTTGTTTACAGGCTCGAGGTTTGAAGAAGCATCTGAAGAGGCTCAATGCCCCAAAGCATTGGATGCTTGATAAGCTTGGTGGAGCATTTGTAAGTCAAATCATCTTTGAGTATTTACTAAGTAATTCAAGATTATTTGGAGCTGCTTTAGCTGAAAAATTGTCTTTTGTTCTATAGGCTCCCAAGCCGTCCTCTGGTCCACATAAATCAAGGGAGTGCTTGCCGTTGGTCATCATCCTGCGAAACAGGTTGAAGTATGCTCTCACATACCGAGAAGTGATTTCAATTTTGATGCAACGACAAGTTCTGGTAGATGGGAAAGTTAGGACAGACAAGACATATCCCGCTGGCTTCATGGGTAAATGCACTTTATCTACATTTTCCATTTTTTGGCAGCTTTTCTATCCACCTTCATTTCTACCTGCATTTGGTGTTTATGGAATAAATTTAATGAATTTGATTACTTAAAGTTGTATAGAAAGAGAATTGTGTTAAACATTTCAAAACATTCTAAAGTAGGTAGAGTCGTGTAAATTGGAACTTTTGGAGTAATATGGATAGGTGGTCTGTTAATAAAAATTTTTGTTCAATAACTTAATCGTATCTCTTTCGGTTGGCTGTTTGGCTTGTTTTGCTCATTGACAATGAATAATGCTAACTTTCTGTATACAGATATCGTTTCAATTCCGAAGACTAATGAGAACTTCCGTCTGCTTTATGACACCAAGGGACGCTTCCGTCTTCACTCAGTTAGGGATGAGGAAGCCAAGGTAGATTAATGCTTAACTTTTTGCATTTGTGACGAATTTCTCTGTTAGATTCATTTCCTAGCCAGTGTTCTCAAAGGTGCTCGCCTTTGCGCCTAAGGCGAAAGGCGAGGCAATGGCATGTCGCCTATTACAGCCATGGCGAGGCGAGCCTACAAAAGGCGACCTTAGGTGACAAAATGGCGACAGGCAAGGAGAGGCCCTATAGGTGTCACATTTTGATTTTTTTTAAAAAAAGACCTAATTCATGATTTAAAAAAATATTAGGGTTTATTTTTAGTTTTTGCCCTTCTGCGACTCTCTTCTCTTCACTTGGGAATTTCTGCCTTCTGCGACTCTCTTTTCCAGCAGTCCAGCAGCTCATGTCTCTCTCCACTCATCAGATTTATTCTATACTCGATAAGTACCAATACGCAATGCTTCTTTTTGTTCCTCTGTTCTTTGTTTCGCTTCTTCTTCTGCTTCTTCTCTTCTTTCTTCTTTCTTCCTCCTCCTTTCTTCTTTCTTCTTCTCCAGTTCCAGCGAGACTGCAGCTACCAGTGGCCTTTTTTTTTCCTTCAGTTCTTCTCTTCTTCTTCAGTTCTTCGCCAGCCAGCAACCCAGTTGCTCTGTTTTCTGAAGGGAGCAAGAGCAACTCTGTTTCTAAATACTGAGGTTCTACCTATATTTAAGAAAAAATTATAATCCTTCTTCCAGTATTGTTTGTCAATCTAGACTTTTAGTTTCTATGATTAGTTTTTGTCTTTTTTGGATTGGAATATTTGCTAGTATATGTTATGTGACTGAGATTTTGGATTTTTATATGTGCAATTAAATATTTTAAGATTTTGGTAGAAATTAGTGCCTCAATTCAAAGAGCCGCTCGCCTTGCCACGTGGTGAGGCAGAGCCTGTCGCCATCCAAAACACTGTTTCTAGCCTTGTAGAGTTTATTAGTGGTATATGCTGCTCTTATCTGAATATTTTTCTTCCTATTGGCAGTTTAAGCTTTGCAAGGTCCGCTCTGTGCAGTTCGGTCAGAAGGGAATCCCATACCTGAACACTTACGATGGAAGAACAATCCGCTATCCCGATCCTCTCATCAAGGCCAACGATACCATAAAGCTGGACTTGGAATCTAATAAGATTGTTGATTTCATCAAGTTTGACGTTGGGAATGTTGTGATGGTGACTGGAGGTAGAAACAGGGGACGTGTTGGTATTATTAAGAACAGGGAGAAGCATAAGGGTAGCTTTGAGACCCTCCACATTCAGGATGCAACGGGTCATGAATTTGCTACACGTTTGGGAAATGTGTTCACTCTTGGCAAGGGTACTAAGCCATGGGTTTCACTACCCAAAGGTAAAGGAATTAAGTTGTCCATTATCGAGGAGGCACGGAAGAGGCTGGCTGCTCAATCTGCCACCGCTGCTTAAACTGTCTGGATTGCTTCATCCATTGTTCAACTCAATTTCATGCTTTTGCTGCGTGGATAAAGTTAAGTTTTGTAGTTTGCTTTGTTTAGTAATACATATTTGTTCTCCAAGCAGCCTTTCGAATATTTTGTGTTCTTGGTTTTAGCATGCCTAGCTTTTTGATGAGAAGATGATTAGATTCCTTTATGGATCAAATCTTGTTCTTTGCCAGTTTGCTTTAAGCCATCGAATAGTAGTTATGATGCTATGATACTGCTGGGGTTTATTTTTGCTGCATTGAGTATGACATTTCGTAATTCTGGTCTACTTGAGTTTCATGCCTTATTTCCTTCTAGTTCTGTCCAGGTCTTAAGAGTTGCAGATAGTACTGGTACCAAATTTTTGTTATCTTTTCATGGATCAGTCTGCACAAAGCTATTATATAGTTAGTATCCATGGTTCCATACTTCCATACCAATTAACAATATTGTCTTGGTTTATTAATCCGACTAGTTCACCAGATAGCTACTAGGCCAGACCCATTGAAGCAATGTGGTATTCTGTCAGGTGTTTTTCTGCGAGCCGTCTTAAATATGGTTGGATACACTTGGTTGACAAATTTTACATTGTGGTTGTGTCTTTTCACTTTCTTTGGGTGGAAATATGAACATGGTTTGATAGATTATATATCATCATCTGTCAAAAGAGAGTTTCTGCCCAAAAGTACATCAATAGTTGCAAGAAGGTTAGATCTTAGCTTCAATTATCTAAGTTTGCTCATAGATAACAAAGTGAATATTAGGATAGGAAGATTGTGAAAATCTCTTTGGGTTGGCCCAGACTTTCATGTTCAAGGTCTCAAGTTTGAAACCTCAGCCAGTAAAATCAAGGGGTTTCCCTTTTGGATCGAACTTCTCCCGTCGTTTTGTCTTGTGCAGGTTATCTCTTTTGTATAGTTTGCAGCTATGACAAGAATAGCGGTTGCAAGTTTTCTCAAGTCTTGAAAATGTTGAAATGCAAAAAACTTTGGAATTGTCTTGTTGAACTTCCTTTAAGCATAACTTGTGCTTACATTAGATTAGAAGACGAAATTTTCACTTGCTCACATCAAACAATGTCTCTAGGTATTAATGTATCCCTCCCAATATCTACTAAATGGAAACACAATGACGACATGACCAATATAGTTCGCAGGTAACTTGGGAGGTTATTTTCGATTTATAAAAAATCGTTTTTCATATGGAATGACAAAAAACATGGGATTCCTCACCGTGGGTACTTCGAAAAAAGTGTTTGTGATTGTTCCAGAAGAAATGAAACAAAAGATATGGTGGAGCTGTTCCTTAAAGCATTCTTTGCTGCTACATTGCATAAAACGACAAACGTTGAATTCACATGTAATTTGTTGTGACTTGTTATATCGTTAAATTATTTTTAGACCAAAAGATATATATATTCGACTGCCAAGTTTGAGAAAAAAACTTGACTATGTTTTCTGGTATAACATCAAGAATTTACCTACATTGCGATTCTTTGGTTAGTGATAAAAGAAAAAATCCAAATTCAAATATCATATATGTTGATCCAGCATCATAGAAAAATAATGCTAAAGGTGTATAAACTCGAATAAACAGATATGACAATGGAGCAGAACAGGATGGGATGGGGTAGAGTGAGTTTAAAATTATGCGGGGTGAGGTAGTGCGGGTTCAAACTTATGCTAGATGGGCGGATTGAACTAATTATTGTAAAATTTATTGCGAGGCGGGCATATTGTAGGTTTAAGGTATCAAATAGGAACTCGAAGAAAATTAAATCTTTGTAAATAGTACAAATAGAAAATATAAATTTTTAATATTAAACCTTGATTTTACGTTCAACTTTTTTTCTAAAATTTAAACTAAATGTGTCCAATAAATTGTTAGTTATTGAAATATTAATTAAAAACAATTAGTTACCAATTGTATTATTTTTTAATAGAGGTTTGTCCAACTCTCCTATATTTACACCAACATACTACCAATAAAAGTTCCACAGTTTTAATAAAATTTTATAACTAATTAAATTAAATTAAAATAAAATAATAAAATTTTAATTTTTTAATGAAAATGCTCTTATGAAAATACATACAAGAAAAAATTACGCGGATAAGCAAATATACACTATTTAATTAGCTTACATAGCTATAGTTTGAATTAATTACGACTTATAACAAATATCTAGCTGTAATTATAGTTTGAGTTTTTAATATTTCACCCAATTTATACAAGCACTATACGAGAATCTAATTGTATAGCAAAACATACAAATATTGCGAATCGTATAGCAAAATTATGCAAGCGCTGTGCACAAATTGTACAACAAAATATACAAAAACTGAAACTTGTATAACAAATTATACAAACATATATAAATGCTGTGCGAATTATATAAATACTGTTATAACTCTAGTTACGAAATGTAATTACCGAAATTATAGATAGGATATTTTGAAGTGGCTATATTGGAAAAACATTTAAAAGGCAAGCCCACGAGTACACAAAACTGAAGCCCAACTTAGAGATAGCCCAGTAACTAGGTTTATTCGCTCGCTCTTCTTCTTTTTCAGTGCAGCAGCAAAAATACAGAGAAAATGGTTCGTTCAACTATCCTCCATTTCTTCATTGATTGATTAAGTTTATTTCTATATACTGTGATTTATCTATTTTATCAATCTGTTATGCTTGCGGGTATTTTAGTACAATTTTGTTTTATGAGTTGTAGCATAGATTCAGATGGGAATTTTCTTATACACCTAAAACTTATGTAGAAACGTATTTTAGTTAGTGGGTCGTTAGAAAAATCAAAATTTTGTAAAGTAAATATCAGTTTCAGGTCATTGATGAAGAGATGTGGAGTTTTGAACCCTAATTCTACTATTGCATACCATTGGCGGATACCAGTGGCAGAACCTGTATTTTCGTTAAGGGTGTTTATAGTTTTAGAACATTGTTCAACAATTGATGTATGTCAAAATATTTATATTTAACCTAATTTCGACGAAAGGGGTTCATTTGACCACTTTGGGCGAATGTAGCTCCGCCCCTGTTGCATACTTGGCATTGGTTTACATAGTTAAAATATTCGCGCGTTGAAGATATATCTAGGAAAATTTATATATAAACTTGGGGTTACATTTGTTTACAGGCTAGAGGTTTGAAGAAGCATTTGAAGAGGCTCAATGCCCCAAAGCATTGGATGCTCGATAAGCTTGGTGGAGCATTTGTAAGTGAATCATCTTTGAGTATTTACTGAGTAATTCAAGATGATTTAGAGCTGCTTTAGCTGAAAATTTGTGTCTTTTGTTCTATAGGCCCCCAAGCCGTCCTCTGGTCCACATAAATCAAGGGAGTGCTTGCCGTTGGTCATTATCTTGCGAAACAGGTTGAAGTATGCTCTCACGTACCGAGAAGTGATTTCAATTTTGATGCAACGACAAGTTCTGGTTGATGGGAAAGTTAGGACAGACAAGACATATCCTGCTGGTTTCATGGGTAAATGCACTTTATATACATCTTCCATTTTTTGGCATCTTTTCTAATACACCTTCATTTGATGTTTATGGAATAATTTAATGAATTACACTTCTTAAACTTGTGCAGAAAGAGAATTGTGTTAAACATTTCGAAACATTCTAAAGTAGGTAGAGTCGTATAAATTGGAACTTTTGGAGTAATATGGATAGGTGGTCTGTTTGTTAATAAAAATTTTTGTTCAATAACCGAATGGCATTTCTCTTTTTTTTGACTGTCTGGCTTGTTTTGCTCATTGACAATGAATAATGCTAACTGTTTACAGATGTTGTTTCAATTCCGAAGACTAATGAGAACTTCCGTCTTCTTTATGACACCAAGGGCCGCTTCCGTCTTCACTCAGTCAGGGACGAGGAAAGCAAGGTAGATTAATGCTTAACTTTTTGCATTTGTGACGAATATCTCTGTTCGATTCATTTTATGGCCTTGTAAAGTTTATTAGTGGTATATACTGCTCTTATCTGGATATTTTTCTTCCTATTTGGCAGTTTAAGCTTTGCAAGGTCCGCTCTGTGCAGTTTGGTCAGAAGGGGATCCCATACTTGAACACCTATGACGGAAGAACAATCCGCTATCCTGATCCTCTCATCAAGGCCAACGACACCATAAAGCTGGACTTGGAATCTAATAAGATTGTTGATTTCATCAAGTTTGACGTTGGGAATGTTGTGATGGTGACTGGAGGTAGAAACAGAGGACGTGTTGGTATTATCAAGAACAGGGAGAAGCATAAGGGTAGCTTTGAGACCCTCCACATTCAGGATGCAACTGGTCATGAATTTGCTACACGTTTGGGAAATGTGTTCACTCTTGGCAAGGGTACTAAGCCATGGGTTTCACTACCTAAAGGTAAAGGAATTAAGTTGTCCATCATCGAAGAGGCACGTAAGAGGCTGGCTGCTCAATCCGCCACCACTGCTTAAACTGTTTCAGTTGCATCATCAACTGGTCAAGTCAATTTCCAAACAGCTGATAAAGTTAAGTTTTGTAGTTTGGAGTCTTAAATATTTCACTTTGTTTAGTAATGCATATCTGCGAATAGCCTTTTGAATATTCGTTTGTTTGGTCTTACCATTCCTAGCGTTTTGATGGTGAGATGATTAGACTCCTTTATGGATCAAATCTGTTTGTTCCAGTTGCTTTAAGCCATCGAGTAGTAGTCTAGTGCCAAGGATTGTATTTTGAGATTCTGGTCATCTTGGTTTATGCCCTTTATTCCCTTCTAGTGCTGATAAGGTCTTAGGAGTTGCGGAAAGAAATGGTACCAATTTTTGCTATCTTGTAGTTGATCAGTCTGCACAAAGCTATCTTGGTAAGTTTTGTTTGGGTCGATACTCGAGTGTAGAGGCTTGATGGATTTTAGTCTAATTTATTCTGGGGACTTGACTACTTAAGAGTTATATATATCATCTGTTAGCGAGGTCAATGTCTGCGTACATTCTACCCTCCTCAGACCCCACTTGTGGGATTATACTGGGTATGTTGTTGTTGTTGTTGTTTGTTAGCGAGGTCAATACAGTTACCTTTGATAGGTTCTTGATTTTTGTTGTTATGTTTTTCTGAAAACCACCTTGAGAGTTTTGCCCAATAGCCATTGCAAAAAGATCACATCAAATCATAAAATGGTATTTCTGGGCGAAATTCTATCATTTGAAAGCTTTTAAAAATTTTAAAATTATTCTAAATTTTTATATTTTATAAAAATAGTCACCAAGTATACTTTTTAACTAATTAAGCCAACCACAATCTCGTAGTAGTGGTAATTTTTTTTTTTATAAGAATCGTGATAATCTTAGTATCCGAATCTTAGATTATGAAATCATGTATGTCAAGAAGTAATGTCTTAGTATATAGATTCATTTATGAGTATGTTGTTGACCATATTTATAAACAAGACTACTTAGACATGTTATAAAAAATTTCTTTTTTCTTTCTTATGTCATGCCATATAGTTATGCTATAGATAGTGGTAAGATTTATGTACATTTTATCTTCTCTATACTTCACTTGTGGGATTCCACTGGTATGTTATTGTTGTTATGTCATGCAATATAGTTGAGTTACACTCTGTTTGGATACAACATTACCTCATTGCCTCAAAGGCTCCAGCTCATTACGGGTTAAGGGGGGTCGAATGTACGCAGCCTGACTCTTATGTTTAAAACATAGATCAACTGTTTTCAGATGATCTATGATGAGCGTCGAAAGTTGCATTGACTAACTACTACTTCACAATTGAAAGAAGCGCAGACAGTTTAAAGAGTCATTTTACTTTATTCCATCATACCCAAAGCCAAAAAATAGTAAATCTTTGGCTCCATCCGGCTATGAAGATATACACTCTGTTTGGATGATTTTTGCATATTGTTTTATATAACATAATATAATGTTTGAATAAGTTGCATTGTTTTTTGGCTGTTACATGATGTAGCACTAAGGATATATGACTTTTTCGTTGAAAATATCAATGGTGTTCAGGCCAGCTTGTTCACGAGCTTTTCACCTTTCCAACAATGACTGTAATATCATCGAGTTTTCCTCCTGTTCAATGTTACATGAAGGAAAACAAAAAAAAACTTGTCAAGCATTTCATCAAGAAGATTGCAAGAAAAATGATTCTTTCTAATCATGCCTGTTAACTTCATTCCAAAAGCTTTCTTCCACCATGGAACATCAAATCCCTGTTAGTCAAAGTAACACTAGAAATAAGTATCATCTTTTATACCCGCGATAGCCAATCCTTTAGACGGAAAATCTACCCTTGCTCTAGCCTCGAGTGAAAAGGGGGAGTCGAATTTGGTATCCACAGAATGGTCGCGTGCCAAATCAGCTAATGCCTTTGCTAACATTGATACCAAACAACTAAGAACACCACAGAAATGAGTCCAACTGTGTCATAACAGAAATTAGATTAAGCAGAAAATAAGTACCAGCATTAGAGACATCATCATGTGTGGTCACAACAGAAATGATCTCTCGATCAAAAATATTATCAAAGAGACCATCCGAGCCCATTATGATTGTATCTCCTACTTGCAAGTCCACCGTGCTAACCTGTGAACATACACAGAGATGAGACGAAGAGCGAGCTTACTCTAGTAGTCAAATACAGCTTCACAAAGTTTATGTGGTGAGGCAACAGAATCGAACCCCTAGGACATGTAGGCTTATTGGATGACGAATAACAAGATTTCTAACGATACCAAAGTGAAAGAGTAAACTAAGTTGCTTAGTATCCAAATTAGACTGGATTCTGTTAGTATCAGAAAGCCAAGGAGGTCTTTGAAAGCTTTTTGCTTAAAATTCTGACAGCTGAGAAAAGATTATAACCAACAACAACTGGGTGTGGAGGGTAAAATGTATGCAGACCTTATCACTACCTTATAGAGATAGAGAGATTGTTTCCGGAAGAGAAAAGATTATACCAATAATGACATGAAAGTAAAATACAATCTAAGTTCATTTTTCTCGAAAGAAAAAGTGTAATATGATTCACCATATATAACTTTCCATACTATGGCATCAAGGTATGTTTGAGTAACAGCCTCCGAGCTCAACTGGTATGGGCAGTCAAAATAGTGTTCGAGTGGAAATGTGGAGAAAATCATCTGACCTGAACCCAAATAGGCAATAATGCCATCAGATGAAATTGAACCTTAAAGTCAGACAGAAGAGAAGTATGAGTTTGTACCTTTACGAATGACCCGTAGTCCACAATCCCCAACACTGGCTATCTTCAAAATCCCGTTCTTGAATATAGAAACAATTCTATGTGCCAGATAGACAGCCACATTCAATGATAATAATCAAGTTCTTCAATGTGGATGAGTCTATCAATGCTCAAGAACAATAGCACTGAAGATAAAAGGAACCTACATTGTAGATGAACCAATAGATGATGTAGCAGCATGGGCTCCCTTTATTAGAGTCTGAGGATCATAATTAACCTGGCAAATTTGGTAATCCAGAATGTCTTAACTAAGATTTCATACTTTAACGGAAACACACATCACTGCCGGTCAATGTGACGCGACACATGAAACTAATTCTAAAATTAGGATGGTATGTCTTCAGTATGTTGGTACCTCTGAATTCCCCATCAAAGAAGAAACATTAGACACCAATTCTCTGGAGAACAATGCAGGATCCACATTCTTTTCAGCCCAACTGCCAAGAACATTTAATTGAATAAACTGTATGTTAGATATTTATGCAACTCCGAGCCAGAAAAATTTAGGATAAAAAATGCTGTTGAACTTTGTGGCTTTTTTAGTTCTGCACTTTTAACTGATTGAGCTCGTAGTATGGACCTTTCCCTGAACTTTCCTTTCCCTTGGGTAAAGAAAGTACAGAAGAAAAGAACTCAAAAGAAGGTCCTGCAATTGATTCTGCCTTAAAAGCAGATTATCTGCTGCAGATATAAGCCTGTTCCAAATTAGTTTGGATTTGAGGCATAGTAAGGCCAGTAAATTGCTCAATTTTCTTGCCTCGCCTGAGATGAGAGTTTCTACTTGGAGAATACGACTTGGAAGTTGTATTCTAGAGTATAGACATCTCCAAATGTGAGCTCAGCGAGTTCTTAACCTCAAAAATCTCAGGTAGAGAGGAGTTGAGAACAGCAGGACAAAATACATGTAGCCGTCTCACGTCCGAGTTTACTTGTGACGTAGAAGGCCAGGCTAGCATTGTCTACAGAGTTCATTCTTTCTTTGTCCCCAACACAAAGATGTGATCATAGTAAGAGAGTCATAACATATAATTTTTTTGTACTAATACTAGAAATTGATTCCTCAAATCCATCTTCAAAAGAAACAATAATAAAGCATCTCACCCGGAAACACCATCAGCAACAGCAATCACTTCTCCATTATCACTGCTCACAAAGAATGCATCTTCACCACCTTTCTCAACCTTCAAAACATTAAGACACAACAGCGCCAATGGTGGATGCAGAGTTAATGAAACACTCCGCTTGTTCTATTTTATATCACGCGTTCCTTTGTAGTCTATGCCATAAACAAATAACACAATTTTGTATTTGAAAACACTTTTAACTTTATACTTCTCATTTTACACTTAATGACAATAACAAAGACAATAACATAGCCAGTGAAATTCCACAAAGTGGGGTATGGGAGGATCAAGTGTATGCAGACCTTATCATTATTTTATGAAGATAGAGAGGTTGTTTCCAAAAAACCCTCAGCTCAAATGTATCAGTACCAAGTAAAAGAAGGAAAACAATAGATATAGCATAACAACTAAATCAAAAAGCAGTGTAAATTCTACAAAGAAAAAAAAAATAACAGTATCAGAATAATGTAATAATCAAAAAGCAATAACAACACAACTATAATGACAAGAATAGTCCCATAACAATCTTAAACCATCACAACACAAGACAACATTCTACCCGTACTAGTCTTATATTACGCGAACTCCACTCCTTTATATTTAAGGTCATATCCTTGGTAATATAAAGTTGCATACTTCTCCTAAATACTTTTTCAATCTACCTCTAGCCTTTTGTGTAACCCCTAAGTTCAACCTCTCGCACCTCCTAACTGAGGTATCAACACACTTCTTCTGCACTTATCCAAACCATCTTAGTCTCACTTCCCTTATCTTGCTACCACAAAAGCCACTCATGTCTTCTCCTGAATAACCTCATTCTTAATCTTATCACTCCTGATATGCCAACACATTCATCTCAACGTACTTATCTCTACAACATGCATCTTCTGAAACATTTGAATTCTTGACCGATTAACACTCCACCACATATAACAAAGGAACAATCTAACCGGCACTCTATACCTTCATTTCTCAAAACACCGAATCCATCATATTGACATAGTAAAATTGTCATTTTATTTATTACTCTTTAAAGGATACAACTAAAAACAGATGGAGGGATTATGAATAACTACTTGCCTTGTTGGGATGTGGAATTAGGTACATTCCAACACTTAATGACATCTCTTGCCTGCAAAATCAACAGATACAGATACACCATAACCATTATTTCTTTTGGGACAATGGGTACAACAAACTAAGATAAAAAAATATATACTACTCTTTTTTCAAATGATATGATTACTTGTAAGCTAAACGAAAAAAATTGAAGTTAATGTAAAGTCTTTTTCTCTACTTTACCTAGCAGGAAGAGCAGAATCCGATGAAGCACAACGAAGAAAGCTCTGTTTCTTTCTGATGACAGAAATTGACCTAATTTTTTGGGGATTAATTGAGCAGAGCAAGTGTTGAGGGCGAGAAACCGTAGGCCTGAAAATGGAAACAGCCATTTTTCCCGTTTTCCCCAACCTCTGCTAACTGTTTGAAAAAATGGGATTTCTTTGGGGAAAATATGGGTACGCCATTTGGCCACGTTGGATGCTTTGGGTTTTGCATTTACAACGACGAAAACAACCGTTGTTTCATAATATATCATATCATATTGAATTGTTTTAACGAATATAATACTTAGATAAATTATATTGTATGATATGAGATAGAACTACTTTCAAAAGGCAGGATAAAGGATTAAAAAAGATTATTGAATAACAATGTGATCACACTAAATTGGTTATTACATAAAATGAGACTTTTCATGGATACGTAATGATATGATATAATGAAATTTAAGTGACAATCAAAACAAATATTAATGTTTAAACTAACGACATAATTCAATAAATTAGGTAATAACCATCCAAATAAGGAGTGAAGAGAAAAAATTATACAGTTCTATTTTATTTTACGTAACACATTTTTCTTTTTTAGTTCATTCCAGAAAGAATTTTATCTTATTATAATTGAAAATAATATAACTCTAAAGTTATAGTTTTATCCTTTATAAAATAATTTACAACCACACAAATATTTAAGGATTATTTTAGATCACAAGTTCCAAAAAAAAACTTAAACACTATGCTAAATCAAAAGATGTCGCATAATATGAGATGGTTAGAGTAAAAAATTATTTGATGACATTCTTGTCTATTTCTTTCTCAATAATATCGGAGGATAAAGACAATTCTCATGACACTCTTGTAATTTACTTAAGTAAAAGGGGCATATAGATCTTTGAGACAAGTAAAAATATCACAAAATAGTTTGAGAAAGAAATAACGGTAGCATTTATCTATTGTGATTTCATATTCTACCTACTTTTTTAGGTCTGATTAATTTGAATTTATATTCAAAATTTTACTCAAAGATGATGCGCTTCTTATTAAAGGTGATTACATCTTAACAGTCTAATTTAAAATCTCTAATTAAGAATAAAGAAAGGAATGCTTCCTTCATGTCTTTTCAATTAATGTGAAAAGCTCGACATTTAGAAACGAAAAAAGATTTTTGAAATACTTGATTTGATACAAACAAATAAATCATTTCAGAAGGAATTGAAAAAAATTAAACAAAATTCTTACTAAGTATAGAAAGATGACATTTTTATTTTGAACCAACTAAAAAGAAAAGAATATCACATAATTTCAGATAGAAGATATATTTATCACCCTATTAATCGAACCGGTGTTAAAAGTTCATTTCGAGTGATATAACAATCAACGGGAAGAATACGATCTTTCTTTTCTTAATAATAGATATAAAACATTAATAGAGAACATTTTTTTTCTTTTAAAGAACTTTATGCAATTAGAATTCAGATCAACTAGCATAAATAACGGATACCGATTGAGAAAGCAACATAAGTACAAAGGTTTCACCTATTGTCAATTATTTAGTAAATGACTTTTTTTAAAAAAAATTTCTCTTATGATTTATGATCATGATCAAAGACACTGGAATCGAACAAATTAAGTTGGTAAACAAATATTCACATCCAAGCACCAGTGGTCTAGTGGTAGAATAGTACCCTGCCACGGTACAGACCCGGGTTCGATTCCCGGCTGGTGCAAATTTTTTTTCCTTTTTCCTTTTTTTACGCCGAATTCATACTTCTCTAACAACATTCGTGTAATTTCACAAGTACAGTCTGACCTTTTTTTACGTTGAACATACTTCTCTTGCAACATTCGTGTAATTTCACAAATGCAATTTGAGAAAGATAAAATGCATGCAAACTTTATCATTACCTCATACAGATAGATACATTGTTTTCAAAAGATGTTTGTTTGTTATTGGTGGAAATAATTGGACCTTATGGGAGGTCAAAAACATAAACGAAATCAAGTTAATTTTCGAATTTTTTGTTTGTTCATATTTAAGTACATTCTTCAAATGGCTATTAGTTATCAGCAGATTAAATTTAAAAATAGAAAAATAATCATTGTATAGATAAACGTGTACGTAGTGTCTGGCTTTTTGATTGCATCTCTATAATATATATATTTTTTAACATTAATAATATATTATACATCTATATAATATAATTTTTTTTAACATTAATAACTTGCAATAATAATACAAAAACAACATTATCCCAGTGCCTCACACAGTTTAAAGAGTCATTTTACTTTATTTCATCATACCCCAAAGCCAAAAAATAATGAATTTTTAACTCCATTCGACATTGATGAAATTAACTTGCAATAATAATAAATTAATAATATGGTCTTTGAACTTTTGGTGGACCTCCTTCAATTTTATACTGTCTTTACCCATTAGAATTTTATAAGGTTAAATAAATGCAGTTTTTTCATTTCAATTTTTTTTTGTTTATCTTTTTTTTTTTAAAACAAAAATTGATATTTCTTTACTTCTACCTTTCTGCATGGCACATTTAAAATTATAAAATTAAAGAATATTTTAGCATATTTTATATATCCTTGCTAAGAGTTTAAGATTCAAAATTGTTACTATTAATTTTTTTTAAAAGTTTATATCAGAATCACATAAATAAATTAAAATAGATTGTATTTATTAAGATGGTAATCACTCAAATTAAGAATATATTAATGTAACTTGATGTGATGTTGGAGCTTTCATGGCGGCTTGAGAATTCATAAATAAATTTTCTTTTATAGTTTTCTCATTTCAAAATTAGCTTATTTGTATCGTCTAAAAGTGTGTTATATATATTTTTTGACTAAGAAAACAAGCTCTTAAAAAATATAACGGCAGAAGTAGCTAGAAAAACAAATTTCGCAAATAATACCTCATTTTTAGAATAATAATTTTGTGTTTATATCCCAAACACAAAAACTAAATAAAAAGACTCATTTATTTTCCAGAAAAACATTTTTCTTTGTTTAATAGTTATGAACCCAAAAGATTAAAAAAATAAAAAATAAACCGTTGTCTGTGGGGATCGAACCCACGACCACGTATGTGTGTGTGTATATATATATAACAAGCTCTTAAAAAATGTAACGGCGGAAGTAGCTAGAAAAACAAATTCCGCAAACAACACCTCATTTTTAGAATAATAATTTTGTGTTTATATCCCAAACACAAAAACTAAATAAAAAGACTCATTTATTTTCCAGAAAAACATTTTTCTTTGTTTAATAGTTATGAACCCAAAAGATTAAAAAAATAAAAAATAAACCGTTGTCTGTGGGGATCGAACCCACGACCACGTATGTGTGTATATATATATATATAACAAGCTCTTAAAAAATGTAACGGCGGAAGTACCTAGAAAAACAAATTCCGCAAACAACACCTCATTTTTAGAATAATAATTTGTGTTTATATCCCAAACACAAAAACTAATAAAAAAACTCATTTATTTTTCCGAAAAACATTTTTCTTTGTTTAATAGTTATGTACCCAAAAGATTTAAAAAATAAAAAACAAACCGCCGTCTGTGGGGATCGAACCCACGACCACGTGGTTAAAAGCCACGCGCTCTACCACTGAGCTAAGACGGCTTGCATGTTAAACTTTTGTATATTTAAATAATTAGCGAACAAGTAAGAAAATGATTACGATTTATGTCCTTATTGTTTACTTAGATTAAAAATATATCTAATTTATTATGTACTATTTATGATTTATATATCATGACATAGTTCGAATTTCAAGCGGCCAATACGAATTTTTAATACATTTTATTTCTATGCCTTTCACTTATTTTAAATTGTTAATTTTTATGACTTGTATTTTTTATATATACAAAATTATTTTTTTAAATCTTGAAGATCATATATTTGTATGAATAGTCGAAATAAAGATAATTGACTTTTGAAGTTTGAATTATTATCATTCCACAATTTTAATCATCGTTTATGTTTTATAAATATTATGTTTATATTTTTGTTGAAACATAAATTATCGATAACTTCTTTACTTATATACTATCGGAAATAAAATACGTTTACACTTTATTTATAAAAATTAAACTAAATATGATGTTGTAATATATGGAAGTCTCGTGACTTTATCTACTTACGGTTACTTATTATTATATATAAATAAAATTAATAATAAATTAGAACCCCACATTAATTATGACAGAGAAAAATATAACATCATAATTACATAAAAGACTATCTAAACAACTCTGAAGAAACAAAAATTACATTTCTCAATATTTTATTTGTTATTGTCTTGGCTATTGAAAAAAGTGAATATGATAATGTTTGAATACCTCATTTAAGTTTGTGTATAAATTTTCATAAAAAAATGTGTTTTGCTTATAAATTATGGTGAATTTGCAATGATGTTAATCTTTATGTCTGTGAAGGTGAGTTGGTATTTGATGATTAATTCTAGCTGGATGCTTTCAAGTTCAAGATTCCAAGCTCCCTCTTTGGCTAATTTTTTATTTGAATTTTGAGTAATTTAATAAATAGAATAAAAAAATAGTAAAATTACTATAGTATTATATATATATATATATGTTAAATTACATGGATATTGTAATAATGTTTTATATGTATAGAACTTAAAGGTCATTTTATATTGGAGTGCGATATTATGCTATGAGAATGTGTTGTCTAGACTTAACGGTAAGTTTTATAGAGTGGTGGTTAAAGTAATATTGATGTATGAGGCGTATTGGTCAATCATAGAGTGTTCATATTCAAAAGATGAAGGTAGCAAAGATGAGGATATTGTAGATGAAAGTGTAAGGATATTTAGAAAAATATGACTAGAAATACAGTTATACGGAACAAAATGCATGTGGCATCAATCATGGATAAGATGAGAAAAATTAGACTAACATGGTTCAGGTACATGAAAAGAATGTGCGAGGCTGTGCCATTAAAGAAGTGTGAAAGTTAGCCATATATAGCAGGAGCTAGAAGAGGTAAAGACAGGCCGGAAAAGAATTATTAGAAATGATTAAAAAGGATATAACATAACTTTAACTGATTGATGATATGACCTTAGAGAATAAATTTTGAAGTTGAGAACTAAGATAATAGTTAAAAGGTAGTTGAGTATTATCCTCTCCTCTTTTTCTTTTCGTAGTAATATTTAGTTATCATACAATGTTTTTATTTTCTTAATGTATATTATAATTTGTCGGTATATTTATTTTGTATTGTAATATATGTAGTTTTTTCTCGTACAATTGTGAATTAGATACTTTCTTTTCGAGTTAAAGGTCAATAAAAAATTGTTGCTCTATCCCATAAAAGTTAAGAGTAAAATATATATTTGTATATCCTACCTTTCCAAAATCTCATTTATTAGATTGTACTAAATATATTATTATTAATTTTTAAATTACATAATATAAAAATTATTTATAAATCAGATAATTTATTATCAAGTAGTTGCAAATAAGTTTCTTGATAAGCAATGGTTGGTAATCTTGTTAAAAATGATAATCATGAATTCTAATTTTATTTTTATAAAAAAAGTTGAACAAAATAATTTTTGTTTTGTCTGATCATTGTTTCTAAAAGGATGGAAATATAATTTTACTTTTAAGAATGAATATATGCTATTAACTTGCTAAAACAAATTAAAACTCATAGCAAATAATTAATATAAAATAAAATTATAATCTTATCAATTTATATAACTTAAATCCTTCCTCGATATGATATTGAATCATGACAATATAATCACCTTAATAGCTAAACAAGTAAACAATTGAACAGGAAATGAGATAAAATTAATTCATAAAAATTATAACTTATTTAATTTGTTGGTTTAATTATTTAATTCGTTCATTCATTAGTTATGTTCATCATTTCATTTCAATTCATTTCAGTCTATTAAAAGTTGAGCTGATATTTAGCTCAAACTAATCCATGAGAAATGTTATCAATTTTTTTTTAATATTTGATTTGTAATAAAGATCATTAACAAAGAAAAATAACAATTTTATTAGGCATCAAAAAAATGCTTCCATCAATCTCAGATGGAGCGAAAAATTCACTATTTTTTGGGTGTGGTGTATGATAAAATAAAGCAAAATGACTCTTTAAACTGTCTGCGCTTCTTTCAATTGTGAAGTAGCAGCTAGTCAATGCAACTTTCGACACTCATCATGGGTCATCCGAAAACAGTCTCGCTATGTTTTTAAACATAGGAGTCAGACTGCATACATCGAGCCCTCCTTACCCCGTAATGGGCGGGAGTCTTTGAGACACTGAGGTGATGCTGTTGTTGTATTAAGCATAAAAAAATTATTTTTTTAAAAAAAAATTAAGTAATTGAAATATAGTGTTAATTGGAGATATTAAATTTTGATTCCTTTTAATCCATTTAATCCAAATAACTCGTAGAGGAATCAATATCTCGACTATTTAGAAATTCAATCTATTTTAATTCATTCAAAATTTAATTGAACTCAATCATTTGACTCAACTATTTATAAATCTAATCTATTTTAATTCATCTAAAATTTAATTGAACTCTATTATTTGACATCCATAATTATGACTACAAAAAAATAACTCAAATGGGAAATTAAAGTCATGAAACTTTTTGTTTTACCGACCTTATAATATGGATGAGATTATAAAATAATTATGATTACTTTGAAGAAAATGGGGGCATCTCTAAAGTGTAAGTCACTTGTTATGTTGGGATGGTGAAAGACAACGATCGTAGCCATGATTTGGTCATCTTTGACCCAAAATTTTATACCATATATTTTGTAAAAATCTTACTATTATATTATTTATTAGTACTTGCATAAATGGATGTAGTCTTTTGGATATTAATTTTTTTAATATTGTCTTGCAGTAACTGATAAAGTTGTTGCCAGATGATCTCACAGGCTCAAACTTTGCAAATAACTTCTGGCAAAAATGTAAGGTAAGACTACATACAATAGATCCTTGTGGTTGATATCCTTCTTCAGACCCTGTGCATAGCGGGAACTTTAATTCACCAGACTTACTCTTTTTTTTTTAAGTATTGAATTGATTTCAACTAAAAATGCCTCGATTTCTTAGACATATGATCAAGGAACTATGTCTTTTCGGTTGAAATCTCAATTAAAGACGAATTTTGCACTTTATCTGAATCAAATATAACAATCGTGATGAAATATGTAAATTTATGTGGAAAAATATTGAAATAACTTCAACTAAGATTACCTTAGTTCTTAAACATATGAGGAACTAACCTAATCACTTTTCAATTGAAATCTCAATCAAAGACGAATTTTACAAATTCATCTGAATCAAATATAATAATCTTGATAAAATATATAAATTTATGCGAAAAAAATATTGAAATTGTCTTGACTTCTTAAACATATGAGGATTAAAGATGAAGTCTATAATTTATTTCAAATCGAATACAACAATCATGATGAAACAGGTAAATTTTTGTTGAAAAATAAATTAAAAAATTACAATAGTTATCGACATTCAATAATATATACCAACTCAAGGGATACATATTGAAATTATATTTTGTTTCATGGAAAATGTATCTTCAATAAATATTCTTTTTTTTTTAAAAAAAAAATTAGTTTGGATTATTATATTCTACAAAAAGTGCCATTCAACAATACGCCGTGTCTCGAGGAGAGCTTAAGGTATCGTAGTCGGCAGCGTATTTTGGAAGAAGACAAAAATAAAATAATAATATTTGTACGATTAATTTCAATTTACGTAACACAATTTAAATTTTAAAATTTAAATTATTTCTTTTATCGTACTTTCTTTTATACATGTTTTAAATTGATTTATCATACTTTTTTTAATCATAATTATTTTAATTAAGAAAAAATTAAATCAAAATCAAACTGAGATTTTTATATGTATAAAAATTTAATAAACGTTTTAAACTAATGTAATTTCTAAGATCTTTTAAAACTTTTTCTTGAATCATGTCTTTTATCCTATTTTTTTCTTTTTAAATTTCCTATCAAATCAACATATATCACATAAGTTGAAAAAGGAGAAAATAACTTAAAAAAATATTATGAATAGATAAAAAAAAATTTCTTTAAAATACATCTTTACGGAACAAAAGTTTCTTCTCTCATCGTGAATCAATAAAAAATTTATGTTATAAAGTATGATTTTTTTTGTAAATTTTTTTAATGAATATATCAGCTCACTGAAAAATAATTGGCAGAAAATGAATTCTCACTGAAACACTACTGTATAATATATATTTTTTAAATCAATTTTATCAAAATATCAATAACATTTTTAGTAGAAAAAGTGATTTTTAAGTAATACGACCCAGTGACGGAGCCATATAGTAACAAGTGGATTCATCCGAATCACATTCAATAATAAATAATAATGATATTTATATATAGTAAAAATAATTTTTTATGTACATATAATAGATGTCGAACCCGTTCAATTAGTTCGTATATTTACTTCTTAAAATTTTGAACCTCCTTAAAGAAGATCTTGACTCTGCCACCGATACAATCCCCCATCCCCACC
>JAOTQR010000092.1:1390832-1402843 GCA_025774065.1 Solanum ossicruentum | reverse complement strand
AAAAGTTTATTCAATCAACAAAAACACCTAGCAATTACATTCTTTTCATCATCACAAAGTAATAAAAGTTAAAAAAAAAAAAAAAAGAACCCCCCCCCCCCCCCCCATTGTGCTTTATGCTTAATCTATAGATGTTGAACATATGAATATAAAGAAGAGGAATTTCTTTAAGTCGACTGTTGTCTGCTCGTAGATATACATTCCTGAGCATACTAGCTCGATTATGCATCTATGTATATAGAAGTTATTGAATTTGAATATATTGTAAACAAAACTAAGTTCAAGTAGACAGAGATAAAAAACAAAATAAAAAGAAAGCAAAGCATTCTCTGTTACATATTGCTTCATTATCATAATAGTTATAGTTGCACCTTTTTGCAAATACCTCCTCTTTCTCCCTCTGGGATATACCCTTCAATGTGTTGGTATAAATAGCACATAAAAATACTATTCACGGTAAGCTACAAGAATCAAAGTGGATGCGACAACGAAAATAAAAAGTGAAACACCACCACCAAAATTTAAACGTGGAGAATCATTCCCAATTGAAAGGATCATGTGTTTCTAAACACAAGCAGTCCCTTGAGATATCTCTCCAGTATATGGAATATCCAATCGAGAGGTCCCAGTGTTCTGTTTCGGGAATTTCAAGAAACTCACTGACAGCATCACTTGCGTGAGCAGTGTCATGTTTGTTGCAGATTGTTATGTTATTAAACTTCTGATGGCAAAAGAATCAGGAATTTTTCCCATGCTATCTTTCTCTTTATTTCTTGTAAGACACATCTTGTATGACTAGCAAGAGGTGTGCAGATTGACTTAGCATTCAAGAACACATTCGATGTGCTTTGCTTGTGACAACAGCACCTTTCTACTTGTTCTTTCTTGAATGATCTTCATTCTAGAATCTGTTGTTCTGGGCCCAACCCAGTTGTCATGTCAAATGACTTGGACGAATCTCCAGTCAACTTGATCAACTTCTTATCAGTAATTATGTCATTCGCATTTAGGTTACAACGAAATGATAAAGTTGTTATCAAAAATTTCCAAATGTGACTATTTTTTTGATAGAAATGCCACCTCTTTCTGCAGGATGTTCATTCTATACCTTCTTAAAATTTTTGGCTCCTCTCATCACTAATGAGGACATACTTGAGGAAAGCGTAATTTGATGATTTTACTCTCTGCATTTTTGATTTCCTTAGAGGTTGCTCTACTTCTTGAGTAGGATGAGGTTGTTCTTTCTCTTCTAGATTAGGATGCTTCACTTACGCAACATTCAAGTGGCGCCCCTTCCTCAACATCTTCATCAGGGTGCTCCTTCTCTCAGCAACCTTGTCTACTATTTCCGTAGTGCTTTCTTCGCCTACAGGATGGTTAGAAGCAGAAGTAATATAACAAGATTATGAACCTTTTCTTTTCCCTTTGCTGACTGATTATTAGTAGTCCCACATTATTTTCTCCGTAGACTATATCTCTGCTTGAGGACTTCTTCTTTTCGGGGTCCCACAGTATGTATGCAGAGAATGACTTTGTTGTGCAACTTTATTCATTGCTCCTACCGTCCATGTTTGTAAGCTCTCCCATGAGCACCTTTGGGACTAGGAAGCTCCTCATTTGTCTAAACTTTCTACAGCAATATCTAAACCCATTGAAATCGATAGACTTCTGTTGATCAAGTAATAGTTTGTCTGAAGTTTGAACTGCTTCATCTGATAATGACATGGGCAGTTTAGCCATGCTCAGCAAGCTTCTCACCTTCTCAACCATGATGCAATTCATCCTCTTAGTTGTACTATCATGTTGTGGGGTTTCAGGAACTGTCTTTTCATGTTCAATCCCATGGCTTAAACAATACCCGTCAAAGTCCCTTGAAATGTAATCACCTCCATTGTCAGGTCAGAGACGCGATAACATTCAAGTCATCTCACTTTCTTCTAGAACATGAAAATTCTGAAAAACTTGGAACACCTGTTTTTTGGTTCTTAAGAAATAAACTCAACAGTTTGCGTGAAGCATCACCAATAGAAGTATCAAAATACCTTTTATGGCCCATTGGTTCTATGATCTATGTCAATTAATACTAACAACATCAAAATATACCAAATCAAGTGTATTCAACTTCATTTTCCGACAGTTTCGTGCCAATATGGTAGAGGGAAATTCCTGTTGAAGTTGACAGATACCATATGAGATGCGCACGAGAACCATCTTGTAAATCAAAAGTTGGGAGTCACCAAGGGACCATTGATGCTTGCAGAGAAAGGTGCTTCTTGCATATTGTACAAGGAGTGCAGAAATGTAGCCAAGAGAATGAAACACGACCCTACATAAGATTAATGTAGTTTTTTGTGACAGAGAAGGTTGGTCATATGAGTGAGAAAGGATTGCATATTCTCGCAAAGGAGTCACTAATCTCTTTTGCCAAAGGTACTGCGGTAGAATTTAGGTGGCTAATAACAATAACAACATACCCAGTGGAATCTCACAAGTAGGGTCTAGGTCCTGGGGAGGGTAAAATGTACGCAGACGTTATCATTACCTCATAGAGATAGAGAGACTGTAAAATTTAGGTGGCTAATGATATAAAATTTAGGTAAACAAGTGGCAGCTTGGTTAATTTATTTGATATTGTAACCTTATTCTCATGACTCATGAGAGCAACATGAAGAGTGGAAGTGAATCAAATTAATTAAGAAATTAAGATAAAATAGGTAGCACAGCAGTGAAAGTACTTCAGAAATTGCTAGTCGTGCAGATCAACAAATGTTTTCTTTATTTCTCGCTATGTGGAGACCGGAGAGGATTTAAGCTACTCACATGTGCTGTTTGAGATTAATGAAACTGTTTGGGATAACTCAGAAAGCTAGTCCTAGCATCCATTTGTTTGGCTTGAATTCTAACAACAGAAAATCATTATCATCGAGCTTATCAGAAGCAAATTTTATTTATCAAGAGCTTTGATGGTACTATATGTTTTGTTTCCTATGGTAACAGCTTATGTCTATGAATTTATGCGACTTGATCTTATGTGCAGCTCGAACTACAGTATGCAGCTGAGACGAATGCCCTTCAACCTCCACATAAATATGTACCATGGGTGGTTGTTGATGGCCAACCCCTTTACGATGTCAGTTTCTTCTTACTCTACATTTCAGAACTCGCACTGTTTATTATCTATTGTACAGTTCTTTTCTTCTAACTGTTTCTTGTAATACGTTTTCAAGTTCTTTTCTTGCATGCACGTCCACAACAAACTCCTTTCCCCACCCCACTTGGCATTTCCCATGAAAAATATTTCATAATTATACGGAACTTGCCAGCGTATTCACTTCAAGTAGCGGACTTAAACTGCTTTGGCAATACATTTCGTTGTTGCAGGACTACCAGGATTTCATAAGCTACATCTGCAAAGCGTACAAAGGAACTGCTCCGGTCCCCAGTTGCAGCTCATCCTTCAATGTCCTTAAAATGGGAAGGAAACTTAATCCTTTCTGTTTAAAGCAGACAGTCATTTCCAAGATGTCAACTATAAGTTCAGCTATCACATCATGGTTGAACCGCGGTAAGCTCACTGCATCTGCATAATCCACGAGGGTTCTCTATCGTGCTACGTTTAATATAAGAGCTCCTTGAAGCTGGGAATGATGAGATACTTTAATAGTTGATGAATGCATTTGTTTGTACTAATATTTGTCATGATGGATAATATAGAAGGTGCTCAGTTCTCTCTAAACAGCTGTTCAAAGGAAATGTTGTAATCTGAGAATTTGGTTCAGTTTGGGGTTGTTGATATGGAAAGTATGAATCTTTATATGTTGTCTACATCAAAGCATCACCACCGACCCGTGAAATTCCACAAGTGGAGTCTGAAAGGGTAAAATGTACTCAAATTTTACACTACCTCATAGATATAGAGATATTGTTTTCGGAAGATTTTCATCTGAAAAATATCAATCTCAATCAAAGCAATTTAGTAAAATACACTTCATATATGATTTACAATCATATAAATACCTATCACTTATTTTAGATTGCATATTTTAAAAGTCTTTCTTTCTTAATTTTGTATCAAGTTAAACTAATTCATATAAAATAGGGAAAAAAGAGTATATCATATTTATTTTTAGGTGAAGATCACAAAAAAAATAATTTCTTTTTATTTTTTTTTAAAATTTGTTTTTGAATAAATTAAACTAAATAAATTAAAACAATAAGAGTATTATTCTTCGTAAAATATGGCATTATAAAATTCCACGAGGAAATATTTTTTGGAAAAGAGGTACTTGGCTAGGGTGGTATCGATGAGATCTAGATTATTTTTTAAATAAAATATAATTCACGTGGATTTTTTTTAATATTCGTATACAAGATAGCTAATAATCAATTATTTTATTCCAATTTAAAAAGTACAAGTGGGCAATTGATGTTAAAAAAAATATATAATCGAAATTTATGGATATTCTTTTAGATTCCTCATTTCCAATGGCGTTCGCATTATGTTTTTAAGTGATATTTTTCTTATTTTAAAAAGTGAATAATTATAATTATTATTATTACTTTAAAGAAAACATATCTCGTAAAGTTTAACTTACAAAAATAAAGTAAAAAAGGACATTTAAAAGTTCTAACATCAAGTAATCTCAAAAATAAGAGTTTTGAGAAAAAATAATGTGGGTGAATCTAATTCCTTTTACTATATATATATATATATATATATATATATATATATAGAACGTTATTTTCGATGAACTAATCCTTAAGTAGATAGCAAGAGAATCTATGATGACGAAATAATAAGTCAAAGATTTAAATCTAATTCCCTTACACTTTGTTTGGATGGTTGCTACGTATTGTTTCATAATGAATTGTATCATACTGTATTTTATCATACTATATAGTTTAATCAATATAATATTTGGATAGATTGTATCATTTTTTATCATTACATAATGTTACACATCAATAATTTAAATTATAAATCTAAAAGAAAAGCATGATATGATATAAAGCTACTATGGAAAGATATGATAAAGGATAAAATAAAATAATTGAATAATAAATAAAAAGACAAAATAAGAAGAGAATATTAAGGTGACGGATACAATCATGCCAAATAGATCATTATACAAAATAAAACTTTTCGTCATTTACCTAATAATGGATTCAAATAAAACGATATAATGAAATTTAATGCAATAATCAAAATAAACATTGCATCTAAATTATAACACAAAATTATTTAAAAACTATTATAATTGTGTATATTTTCACATCTTGAACTCGTAATGAGGGTGTATAATTAAAGTAGCAGGCTAATGGTAGTATTAGGTGTTTTTTTGTCATGTGTTCGCATTACCTGTCGTATTATGTGTTAGTTTATCTTATTTACATGCTGTCATTATTAGTCGCTCTTTCTGTTCCCTTCCCTTCCTTTTGTCATATGTAGTTATTTCTTGTTTACGGGTTTTGAGATGAGAGTGTCTAGGAAATAACCTCTTTATTTCTATGATAGTGATAGAGATTACGTACATTTTATACTCTTCAAATACCACTTGTGAAATTTTATTAGATATGTTATTGTTATTGTTATTGAACTCGAAATGAAAAGTCAAGCTACCATGTTAAAAGTGATATCTGCTTCATCAATGATAGTCTTCATCAATGATAGTGATTTCATCCGCACAAAACCCCATAAAGTCAAAAACACACAAAAAAAGAATTCCCATGTTCCATAATCTCAAAATGGAGTTTTTCCAAAAAAGTGTATCATCATTTTTCCTAATTTCCTTGCTCTGCTTCATCCAATTTTCTTCAATTTCTTGTGAGAAAAAAGTGTCCTTGACTTTGTATTATGAAAGCCTCTGTCCTGGTTGTTCCAATTTTATTGTTAATTATTTACCTAAAATTTTCAAGAATGGGATGATTGATATTGTTGATCTTAAACTTGTTCCATGGGGAAATACAAAAATTCAATCCAATAACACCTTCAAATGCCAGGTAATCCAAGTTTTTTTTGTACATATTTAGTGATTTTTGAATTCCTTCAGGTGACCCAGTGGTTTGGGTTCGAGGCTTTCGTATATTAAGTCTCAAGTTTGAAATCCTTCCCATTCAGATTTGCCTTCTGGGTGGATCTTATCCTATCAGGCTTGCCTAGAGCGAGTTACCTCTTTTGTGTGATTTGCAATATATTGCATAGGAGCATGTGTATTGAGTTTGAATTAGTTTTCGTACATAAAAATTACTATTTTCCCACCGAAAGATGTTCAGTGGTTGTTTGGATTGATATTTTGATTGAATCGGCGGGAGAAGAACAAATAACAGTGTTTTCAGATAGAAAAGTGTTGGAAGGTTCTCAATGTTTCAATGAGAATCTCTTTTCCACTGTGCATTTTCCGATGGAAAATGAGTAGGAAAATCATGTTATATAATATAAATTTCTCATTGATTCGCAGTGGGAAAAACTTTGTATCAGTAATTTGGTGAAAATATAGATGATACAATCAGGGAGGACTTTATAAGAGGTATCTAGCGGTAACTATTTCTGTGACCTCCCATTTTAGCTGTTACATGACTTGGATCGTGGCGTTTGTTATCTGGGCGGGTTTAATATCTGAGTTATCCTTTGTCCGGGTACTCTGATCATATTCTGATAGGTCGTTCATATATCTGGGTCCTGTGTGTTGGGACCGCACGCGCCCGCATCGCAATCCCACATTAATATGATATTATCCGTTTTGGGTCAAACCCTCACAGATTTATTTTGAGCATCTCTCAAAAGCCTCGTACTAATGGAATTGGGTTCAAACTTATAAGTTTGTCATTTGCTTACAATAAAATTTAGGAGGAATAAATAAAGCAAAATAGACACCGAAAATTTAACGTGATTCACCCAAAACTTTTGGGCTACGTCCACAAATCAATACTTCTATTATATTTCTTCTACTATTACAAATAGTAGGTACAAGTCTACAATTTCTTCTACTATTACAAATAGTAGGCTCTCAGAGAAAAATATCAATAAATAGTGAATGCACTATTTCTTTTAGTAAAAAAAAAATATTCCTAATCATACACTCTATAGTCTAAAGTATACTTCACAGAAGAAAAATACTCCATAGTATCAGACAGAGATCCATGGTTCACACGGCTATCTCGATATGGAATAGCCTTGGTTCCGTCTATTGAGACGGAGGTTAAGCTTTGTTATGTTGTGTACAAGCACTCTTTCTTTGTTAACCCGTCTGGTGCGCAGCTGTATGCCTGTGTAGGTGGTCCCCGCGTGGGGAGCTCTTAGGCTTTTTTCCGCTCGACCGCATAATAGCACGACAACCGATCCTCATGGGTGGCCAGGAAGAGACTAACTAAAAATCTCGTAAGAGAAGAAAGACATGGATAGACTGAAGCAGGCGACGTCTCCGGCATAAATTTCCGCACTGCTGCTGAGTTGTCGAACTTCAATTGGAATTGTCAAGTCAAAACAAGAATGAATTTTGGTCGCAGTATACTTCATAGAGAAAAATACTCTCTGTGACTCTCTACATATTTTCTCTCTTCCTTTGAATATTAAACTAAGAAGCTGAAACACTCCTTTTATAGCAATTCCTTACATTTCAAAAACATGGTTGGTAAGTTGGTAAGCAACCAACCGTGTAAATTAACACAAGTTGCTGTCAATTTGCCAATTTGAAAATAGCAGTTGCCATCTTTAAAAATAATTGGCATGTGGGCCCTCCATTTGGAGAGACCCACTCAACAATGTGGTCGTGAAGCGTGGCCCTGATTAGTAACTTTCGGATGGTCTAACTATTCATGCACTGAACCAGCCTTGTCCCGTTCAGCAGTTGGCTGCCACATACTCGATAAGATAATCTTTGGTTTTTGCTATATCCTTACCAGTCTCATATAAGGTTCGATGCCTTCATCCCAAAACATCGGGACATATGCTAAATCAGGGATTCACCACTGGAGGTATGCCCATTTTGGGCTGTAGTTTGACTCATTTAAGTTATGTTGTGGTTCTTATATATATAAGAATAAGTATCAAGCACACTTATGTGGTATCTGTTGGTGGTATGAGGTGACAGATATCCCGTAGAATTAGTTGAGCTGGTTCGACACTACAGTTATTAAAAAAAAAGTTGCAGAGATTTATGATGTTACCTTTGTTGTTATGGTTGCAGCATGGTCCAGCTGAATGTTTTCTGGACACGGTAGAGGCTTGCGCTCTTGATGTCTGGCCACATTTGGTAAGCTGCTAATTAAAATTGCACCTTCCGTGTACTTTGAGGACTTCAGTACTTATCCATAGTTTAGTTGTAGAAAATTGATTTTGCGACTATTCTAAAGTCTAGTTGCATTTTCATTGGATACATTTGATGCAAATCCAGAAATAGTCGATCTATGTTTTAAACATAGTGGTCAAGCTGCGTACATTCGACCCCCTCTTATTCCGCAATGGGCGGGAGCCTTTAAGACAATTGAGTAATGTTGTTGTTGTACATTTGATGCAGAACAAACACTTCCCTTTTATTTACTGTGTGGAAAGTCTGGTCTACCATAAGAATTATACCCAATGGGAAACATGTTTCGAAAAACTGAATTTGAAGAAAAAGCTCATTACTGATTGTGTTCACGGTGCGCGGGGGAAAGAGGTTAGTTCTCTTGATTGATTTAGATTTAATCTCTTTGTTTCACTCTCTCTTTGTGTTTTTTGGATTACTGAGCCTTTTTTGGTACGTCGGTGATATATCTGAACTACATTGCTGTAAAGATTTCATTTTGGGTTTAACTTTAAGCGAATTTCATATCTATTTCAAATTTATGATTTCGCATCATCTGTTAGTATCAGTTGTTTCTTATACTTCGATTATCATATTATATTGCTGTAGTTACTCTCATATTACTATATGATGTTGTTAATATTTGCTATTCTTGTACTTCTTTTACTTCTTTTTCTGAACTACGTTGAACTATTTTTTTTCTTGAGCCGAGACTCTATCAGAAACAATATCTCTACCTTTGAGGTAAGGGAAAAGTCTGCATACTCTCTAACTACCAGGGGCAGAGCTACCCTTTGTTTAGGGGGTTCATCCGAATCTTCTTTGACGAAAAACTATATTATTTATACATGATTAATATAATTTTTTTAATATGTATATAGTAGATGTCGAATCCTCTTCGACTAGTTCGTGGCTACTTTTTTCAGATTTTGAACTTCCTTAGTGACAATTCTGGCTCTACCACTGCTAAATACTCTCCCAAGACCTACTTTACGGGATTATACAATATTGTTGTTGTTATTGATGATTTCACATCGTAATATATTCCTTATTTCTTGCTATAAGCAACTTCAATTGAACCAAAAAAAAATCATAGATGTGGAGCTTACGAGAACTTAGATGCAAACTTGATATGTAAAGAACTTTGATTGAACAAAATATTATCATTAGTATATCTTATGCTGCGTGAATTATCGTTACTTAAAATTCTTTTTTGCAGCTTGAACTGCGTCACGCGGCTGAGACACCTCCACATAAATTTGTGCCATGGGTGGTTGTTGATGGCCAACCGCTTTACACTGTTAGTTTCTAATTCTTCCTCTATATTCTTGCACTTTTGCGATATTACCTACCATTATAGAGGGTGTGGAGGACACATTCAATGTGGAAATACCACTCGTGAAACTTATTTTTCTTACTTCCATTACAGAAGTCATTTTCTTTATTTTAAGCAACTTGTTTTCGTAAAGAAAATGTTTTTCAAAATTCTTGGCCAACCGAACATGATAAATTTGAAAACATATTTGACTAATGAAAATGGCAGGGGAGGGAGGGGAATTGGAAGTTCCGCAGGTGATGGCTGTGATATTGAAGTACATAAAACTCAAAATCACCGGTTGTGGTGTAGTATGACAATCAATTCTCCTCTAACCACAACTTGATCTGCTGGTCGCGTTAAACCATCCATTATCCAAAAGGCTATGTTGCTCTGATTAATTAATCTTCAAAAATATCGTTATGTGTTTGTCAGGTCCTCCAAAAGTTGTGCACTTTTGGAGGATCTGACACATGTGCGACTAATATTTTTGAAGCTTCTGAACAATATAAGCCAAAGGAGTACCGTCGGCCCCCAAAATTACTTCCCTTCTTCGCCGTTGCAGGATTACAGGGAATTCATAAGCTACATCTGCAAAGCTTACAAAGGAACATCGCCAATCCCCGGTTGCAGCTCATCTGATTCCATAAGTTCCAAGTTATCAACAATAAGTTCAGCTATTACATCATTTGTTGAACAGAGAGTTAAGCTGGCTGCATCTGCATAAACCACAGGCTGATGATGGTTAGTTGGTGAATGCATTTGTAAAATATTTATATCATGTTTTGGATTGATAAAATAATGTCGCGTCAGGTAGGGGTCGAACCTACGACCTTCTGCTTAGGAAACAGACGCTCTATCCACTGAGCTACAAACGCAATCTATTAATATAACTCCACAAAAATATATAACTTATATATATTCGGTTTAGGGATAATCCCAATTCACAACGAGAGATTGGGATCAAGACGATGTTGCTCGGATGATAAGCATCTTTGACTTTTAATTTTCAGATTATGACTTCAAATCATCTTGGAAAAAAATTGTGGGAACTCCTAGGAGGTTCCGTTTTAGAAAAAAAAAAGTGTACGGAAGGTGATTAGATTCAGTACTCGAACTTGTGATAGAATTCATATTGTGTTTCATTGTTTTGATTCCCTTTCATCCTGATTCTCCAGTATAGATGAATTGATATAAAACTTAATTTATTGAAGAATATAATAAGGAGATTGTAAATAACTGATTTGGAGTCAGCTGTCACTATTAATTAATTAATTGATTATAGAAGTGTAAGAACTATATAAAAGGTAAAATGTTTCCTCTTTTGAATATGAGAAGGGGATTTTAAAAATCTCAATGATTCATCTTGACATAAGTATTTATTGACAATTGTTGACACCCAATTTTGTCAGGCCTTTTCATAAAGCAGTGTCAAATTAGTCATCGAGTTTTATTTTTATTTTTTTACGATTTTTGAACCATTATTTTCAAAAAAAAAGAAAGAAAAATCCATCCTGCGCGTGGGGGCCATGCGCCCCCATTTCTCTATTAAGCTTTCCCCTTCTTCATTTCCCTGAGAACAAAACAGACACCCAGAAAGCCAAAAAACAGGGAAGAACCAGAAAACCAGCGACCTTCATCCCCAAAACCCGGCGACCTCGAGCTAACAATAATCCCAACGTTCTTGTCCCCTTGTCTACTCACGCGTACCCTTTTTTCAAATTTCAATTTAATCCATTTCGAACCCTAATCGAGGGCTATATAATCTGGCTTTCGTCTTCGTTTTAAAGGGGGTTCGGACGGGGATTCTGGGATCATTCTTGGATCATTGGGGAAAACCAGAAAATGTTTTCTGTCGATTTAGGGGAGGTTCGAAATTACAGGGGACGGGGAAAAATTCGAAATCTGGAATTCGAAAAACAGAGATAAGTGCCAGCCATCAGTAATCAAGGAATTTAGCAATATTCAATTGATTTCGGGTCGATTTCATTACTAAAATTTGAAAGTTCGAGTCAGTGGTGACAACTCCTATTTCGGTGGTATCGAAGTTCATCGTTTAGCTCGTCGTCTCAGTTCGCTGCCCCCAAAAAGGTAATATTCTATATTCTCGTTATGTCGAATTTTAGAGATTGTGGTTGAATGTGATTGTCGAAGGCGTCATGAAGTTATGGTTATGTATATCAGCTAATCCCTCATTTAAAATGCCTACTTCGAACTGCATATTGTTAGTCGCCGTTGATATCCTGTGTATGCGAAGCTTGTTGATTGAAAATTCCCTGTTGTGACAAAATTGATGTTGTGATATTGTTGCTTGAAAGTAGTTTCTGAGGCTGAGTGTATGATGCCATTACTGTAATCTTGAACCTGGCAAGCTGTTAAAGATCAAATTGGTGTTGAAATGATTTCGCGTC
>JAOTQR010000092.1:1374823-1386545 GCA_025774065.1 Solanum ossicruentum | reverse complement strand
TAAAATTTTGATTGATTCACTAAATTTTATATGTGCAACATAAGTCGAAACAAAATAAATAATATATGTTATTTAAAAATAATATAAAATATAATATATATTGTAATAATTAATAATTTAAAATTTTATTAATATTATATAAATTAAAAATTAAAAAATAACAAATATTGAATCCATATTAACACGGCTCCAATAACCAGTAAATATATAAATTTTGAATTTGGTAAACTTGTTTGTGCGGTGGTGCCACAAATCATCACCATTTTGGTACTTTCTGGAACCAGAAACACCGAAAAAAATAAAGTAAAATAAGTCCATCATTTCTCTTTCCTCGTTACATTACAAAGAAAGATGCACGTAATGGAAACGCTACCCATTTTCTCTCTGTAAACCGAAAAAATTCTTCTCGCAAAATCCATAAATACCCCTTCTTCCCTTTACTATTGAAACTTGTTCTTCACTCTACACATGAAAATTCTTCTTCGTAGTAACTTCTCCGTCTCGTCGATCACTAATCTGCACTCATATCTTCTCATTCAATCGGTAAACTTCTCTATCTCTGCTTTAAATTTTGCTATTACGATCTACTCGTATGTGCAATTTTAATGCGACGATTCACTGGCATGTTGAATTTTTGCTCCGATGATTCACTGAGATGTTGAATTTTGCTATGACAATCACTGAGATGTTGAAATTGTGCTATGGCTATTCAATGAGATTTAGTCGTAGTTGTCGTTCTATGTAGTTGTACCTTTTTTTAGCTTGTGCGAGCTGAGTTGATTGATATATGTATTTGGAATTAGTTGTAAACTGGGATATTTAATCTCTCACGATCCACCGAGATGTTGAATTTTTCTGTCACGATTCACTGGGATTTACTGATCCTCCTATGTAGTCGCGCTTTTTTTTTTTTTTTCCCTGTGCGAGCTGTTGCTTGGTACAAGTGTTTGGAATTAGTTGCAAACTGCGATTTTTTATCTCTCACGAGGTACTGAGATTTAGTCGGACTTTTTTTTTCCTTGTGCGAGCTGCGCTGCTTGATATATATATATATTTAGAATTAGTTGTAAACTGCGAAATTTTGTCTCTTAGGATCTTCGGAGATTTAGTCGTACTATGTAATCATACTTCTTTTTGCTTGTGCGAGCTGCCTTGATGGATATATGTATTTCGGAATTAGTTGCAAACCGCAATATTTATCTCTCACGATTTAGTGATATTTAGTTGTTGTGATACGTAATCATACTCTTTTTGTTCCTTGTGTGAGCTGCCTTGATTGATGTATGTATTTGGAATTAGTTACGAACCACATATTTATATGTCGGGATCCACCAGATTTGGGTGAGGAAAAGGCTTAAATAAGTTATGCTTTTGTGTGTTCAGTGTTAGCTACTTTTCTTGATATATGGTGTTTGGAATTAGTTGCAACTGAGAGTTTTATATATCTTTGTTGTTTTGACGAGCTAATGAGTTGTAACAATATGCCTTTGTCTTTTGGTGCAAGTTTCTTTGCTTGATATACTGTATTTGGAATAATTTGCAAATGACAAAAAGTAAATTATGTTGTAATGATATATGGAATTATTATGTTTTGAGTATTGAATTTCTTCTTTGCTTGGTATCCTGTACTTGGAATAAATTACAAATAACACAAAGTAAATGCTAGTGTTAGGTATTTACGTTGTTATGATTCATCGGATTATCAAGCGTTGAATTTTGTGTTTCCCCTTTGCTTGATATACTCTATTTGGAATAAATTACAAATGAAGCAAAGTTAAATGTTAGTGTTATGGTATTTATGTTGATCTGATATTTTGGATTATTGTGCTTTGGATATATGCATTTCCTGTCTTCGGATCTTGTATTTTTGAGTTGTTTTCTGATTTTGGCTGTTTCAATGGGTGTTCGACGAGTGTTTAGCAGTTTATTGTACTATATGCTTCCTAGAAAGAGACCGGCAGAAGGCGTGGTAGTTGAAGGTAACAGTAGCAGTTGTGATCCAGAAAGTGCTCTTAAAAAGCATAGAATTAGTTGTGTGAATTCTTCCGGTGCCAAAGAGAATACCAGCGGTTGCAGTAGTAACAACTTCGTAAGTAATAACACTAACGGTAACGCTAGCAGCAGTAGTGTTGGTGAACGGTCAGTGACTGAAATGGCTTTTGATGATGGCAATCCACATGATATTGATGAGGATCTCCACAGCAGACAGCTCGCCGTGTATGGCCGTGAAACTATGCGGCGGCTTTTTGCTTCTAACGTTCTTGTCTCAGGGATCCAAGGGCTTGGTGCTGAAATAGGTACTTTTTTGTTACTGTTCTCAAAAAATATAATGCAATAGGAGGCATTGCATAAGTTACGTGCACCTGCACTTGTTAACCACCTTAGCAATAGCAATAGCTGTATATAAGATTGAATTCTGGATCTTAAAGTTTCTTTGCACGTGTGATGTATGTATTTCCATGTGTTTGCAGCGAAGAATCTTATACTTGCTGGTGTAAAGTCTGTGACTCTGCATGATGAAGGAGAAGTGCAATTGTGGGATTTGTCAAGCAATTTTATTTTCTCAGAGAGTGATGTTGGTAAGAACAGAGCAATTGCTTCTGTTCAAAAGCTACAAGAGCTCAACAATGCTGTAGTCGTCTCAAGTTTGACTACAAAATTGACCAAGGAAAAGCTTTCTGATTTCCAGGTAAGCTGCCAATTTTGAGTTTTAGCCTTTTGCAAGGAAGAGATTTGGTTATTCAACGAAAACTATTTGTTCCCATTGATGCATGGTAGCTCCTAAGAGATGTGATAGGCCTTCTGGAAGTTCTTTGGTGCAAATTAATACTATTATCAGTCTAAAAAAAAAAATTAATACTGTTGTCGTTGATTTATCAGCCAAAACTCAAAAGAAAGTCCGAGACTTATGTGTTGATACTCTTTTTATTACAATCACAGTATTATATAAGGTGCACTTAACCCCTGAAACGAGGCTCGAAAGTTCGCCTCGCTTAGTGTGTGCTCAGTGTTGTCATCGAGGCTCTATGACATCCTTTTCCTTGTGAATGAGAATTTCCAGAAGAGGTGACACTTTATCGTAGAAAAAATCAATTTCTAATATCCTTGTCCATATATTTGTTATTCATGCTAATAATTGTTAATCTTGGACTAAACACACACACACACACACATATATGTATATATTTGTATGTTTTCTCCATTTCATGCCTTTTCTTAATAAAGCCTACGCTTTATTTGCACTTAAAGCCCCAATGATGCTTAGAGCTTTTTTGCGCTTAAAGCCCCAATGATCCTTAGAGCTTTTTTGCACTTTTTGCTTGTGATAACACTGAATCACCTCATCAACTATTAATTCGTACTCTCATTGACCACATTTCTTTACGTCCATCACCAAAGAATGGCCCTATTATCTTTAAAGGATATACTGTCTCATTTCCAAAATAATGTTTTTAACTTCTTATATTGTTTCAAATTTAGTGGTGTTTCACATGATCACAGACATTATGATGTTCTTCCAATCATATCCTCACTTGAATAAAGGAAGTTTTACGTAATCAAGAAACTAATAAAGAGCTGTATCTTTTCCTAGATATTAGTAAAATACATCTTCCTTTTTAGGAATGAGAAGTTTCTTAGGGGGTCTGCCCTAGCTAAAGACACACTTATTTTGGGATGAAAGGAGTAACTAAAAACAATTGGTACAAGTACATATGGATTTATTTAACTTTTGCATCTTGTAACAACTATTTTGGCATATAATTATTGGATATTAATGAATGCCATATACATAATTCAAACTTTTATCTTGGTCTCCTCATGAAAGTCATCCAAGTGAAACTAGCTGGGATGAGAGGTGTGTTTATCTCGTGGGTAATCCGGACAAATTGTCCGACTAAACTATTATTTGGCTCTTGGCATAGTATTATGGTGGATCTCTTGGTGATATTGCTTGAATTTTATAAATGTTGGACTGATCAAAATCCGGCTGATTCTTCAAACTTTTCTGAGAGATGGAAATCGTACATGATTTGTGTCTGTAGACCCAATGTGTTGGATACAATATAGGAACAATTCAGGAGTGTAGTTTATCTTTATGCTGGTCTGAGATAAATTATAATAGAAGAAACATGGTCACGGAGGATTCATATTAGCTGACCCCCTTGCCTGTTTGATGTTGACTATTAGTTTGTAATTGCAATTATAGAAGTAGATTTTCTCACATTTTTTGATGTTATTTTGATTTGCATATTTTCGTGTTGATCTGTACTTCAACTGCTGGTTTTTGGCTGGTGCTGCCTGAGTATCCAAATAGACTCGTGTGTTCTGTGGTAGTAGTTCCATATAAGGAGACAGGACTTGGTCGGTGGAAACAAGTCCCTTCAACCAGAGAAATCTATGACCTTTGGGCCTTTTGGGAATGTACTGTGCACTTACTGCCATAATCATGCTAAATCCTTGCGATTTTTCCTATTGAGGAATATCAATTTGCTAGATTTATATTCGTTTTTGGGAATGTAGTGTGCATCTACTACCTTAATCATGCCAAGTTCTTGCAATTTGTTTCTGTTAAGGAATACACTTGCTTAGTCTTTAGTCACCTTGTCTTTGAGAAACAATCTCTCTCTCCACGAGGTAGTGATAAGGTCTGCGTATTGGGATTTCACTGGGTATGTTGTTGTTAGTATTTAATCGCCTTTTGCCAACTCATTTGAACTTTGGAGTTAGGACTGCTAAGGAATTGTCATTTGACTGTCTGACTAGATAGTTTCCTGCCAAACATTGAAGGTTATGTTGTTTGATGCAGGCTGTGGTATTTACTAACACCAGCCTAGAGGACGCACTGGAATTTAGTGATTACTGTCACAATCATCAACCCCCTATAGCATTTATCCGAACTGAAGTGAGGGGTCTATTTGGTTATGTCTTCTGTGATTTTGGCCCTGAGTTCACAGTTTTTGATGTAGATGGTGAAGAACCTCATACAGGCATTATTGCATCAATTAGTAATGATAATCCTGCCCTAGTTTCTTGTGTGGATGATGAAAGGCTTGAGTTTCAGGATGGGGACCTAGTTGTGTTCTCAGAAGTCCAGGGCATGACAGAACTTAATGATGGCAAGCCCAGAAAAATTACAAGTGCAAGACCTTATTCCTTTACCCTCGATGAGGACACAACAAAGTTTGGTCCCTATGAGAGAGGTGGTATTGTTACTCAGGTGAAGCAACCCAAAATTTTGAACTTCAAGACATTGAGGGAAGCTATCATGGATCCTGGAGATTTTCTTCTTAGTGATTTCTCAAAGTTTGACCGCCCACCTCTGCTGCATTTGGCATTCCAAGCATTAGACAAATTCAGATCAGATTTGGCCCGGTTTCCTCTTGCTGGTTCAGAAGATGATGCTCAGAGGTTGATCTCTATTGCCATCAGTTTAAATGAAAGTAATGGGAAGGCCAAACTGGACGATATAAACCCAAAACTTCTACAGCAGTTTTCTCATGGTGCACGTGCTGAGCTTAATCCCATGGCTGCTATGTTTGGTGGTATTGTTGGGCAGGAGGTTGTGAAAGCTTGCTCTGGGAAGTTTCATCCGCTTTATCAGGTTACAAGTGCCGTTACTGTCGCTGTCAATTGCAGTTCTATTTAGTTCTGTTTTCTCAGAGATCCTTCCCCAATCACCCCCACCACCCCACACACACATGGCAAAGAGGTTGATTTTTTTTTTTTTGGTTCTGGTTTTGGTTGGTTGGTTTGGTTTGTGTGTGTGTGTGTTGGGTGGGGGGGGGGAGATTGCTGCTAAGAAGGGGTGATTGCTTGAGTGAGCAATTAGTTTGGTTGCCTTTTTTTGATTTATGAGGTCTAAGGGACACTGACTCTGTTTAGTCTTTGTTTTTTGTTATATTTGTTTACAGTTCTTTTACTTCGACTCCCTGGAATCACTTCCAACTGAGCCACTGGATCCTAGTGATTTAAAGCCATTAAATACTCGGTATGATGCCCAAATCTCAGTCTTTGGGCAAAAATTCCAGAAGAAACTAGAAGATGCCAAGGTGTTTTTGGTGGGATCTGGTGCTCTGGGTTGCGAGTTCCTGAAGAACTTGGCTTTAATGGGAGTAGCATGCACTGAGCAAGGGAAATTAACAGTGACTGATGATGATGTTATTGAGAAGAGTAATCTTAGTAGACAATTTCTCTTCCGTGATTGGAACATCGGCCAGGCAAAATCCACTGTTGCTGCTGCTGCTGCAGCATCAATAAATCCCCAGCTCCGTATTGAAGCTTTGCAGAACCGTGTGGGTCCTGAAACCGAAAATGTGTTTGATGACACCTTCTGGGAGAATCTTAGTGTGGTTATTAACGCACTTGACAATGTTAATGCAAGACTTTATGTCGATCAGAGATGCTTGTACTTTCAGAAGCCACTGCTTGAATCAGGGACCCTTGGTGCCAAATGTAATACTCAGATGGTGATTCCCCATCTGACTGAGAATTATGGTGCATCAAGAGATCCTCCTGAGAAACAAGCACCAATGTGCACTTTGCACTCCTTCCCACATAATATTGATCATTGTTTGACATGGGCACGATCTGAATTTGAGGGTTTGCTTGAGAAAACACCAGCTGAAGTCAACGCATATCTTTCTAATCCAAGTGAATATACATCTGCACAAACAAATGCTGGTGATGCTCAAGCCAGAGACAATTTGGAGCGGATTCTAGAGTGCCTAGATCGAGAAAGCTGTGAAACTTTTGCAGATTGCATTGCATGGGCGCGCCTCAAGTAATTACACTATACCACTTTGCATTTGTCCTTTTGAATAATGTCATAATGGTGACTATATTTCCGCTGTTTCTGACCTTTGTTCTTTTCAGGTTTGAAGATTATTTTGCAAACAGAGTAAAACAATTGATTTTCACTTTCCCCGAGGATGCTATAACCAGTTCTGGAGCCCCCTTTTGGTCAGCCCCCAAGCGCTTCCCTCATCCCTTGCAGTTCTCTTCTAACGATCCTAGTCATCTCCATTTTATCATGGCTGCATCCATATTACGTGCTGAGACATTTGGTATACCTATTCCTGATTGGGTTAAGCACCCAAAGAAATTGAGTGAAGCGGTGGACAAGGTTGTGGTCCCATCATTTCAACCGAGAAAAGATGTGAAAATTGTGACTGATGAGAAAGCAACCAGTCTCTCTACAGCTTCTATAGATGATGCTGCTGTCATCGTTGAACTTATATCAAAGCTGGAGTGCAGTAGGAAGAAGTTACCGCCAGGTTTCAGGATGAAACCTATTCAATTTGAGAAGGTCTTGATTTTGTGATTTCAACTTCCCCCTCCCTCTCCAACCCCAACTTCCCACCCAACCCAATAGTCTAGTTAAAAATTTGCATGATGCTCAGATGAATTGTCTCCGTTACTGATGTTTCATCTAATTGCAGGACGACGACACTAATTACCACATGGATCTTATAGCTGCACTTGCCAACATGAGAGCGAGAAACTACAGTATCCCTGAAGTTGACAAACTGAAAGCTAAGTTTATTGCAGGAAGGATCATCCCAGCAATCGCAACTACTACTGCGATGGCTACGGGTTTGGTTTGCCTTGAGCTGTATAAGGTTCTAGATGGTGGCCACAAACTGGAGGACTATCGGAATACATTTGCCAACCTTGCTCTACCTCTTTTCTCCATAGCTGAGCCAGTACCACCCAAGGTCATCAAGCATAATGACCTGAGCTGGACTGTTTGGGATAGGTGGGTCATCAAAGACAATCCTACATTGAGAGAACTAATCCAATGGTTTGCAGACAAGGGACTGAATGCATACAGCATTTCATGTGGAAGCTGCCTGCTCTTTAACAGCATGTTCCCCCGGCACAAGGAACGGATGGACAAGAAAGTAGTAGATTTGGCGAGGGATGTGGCAAAGCTGGAGATACCACCATACCGCCATCACTTGGATGTTGTTGTCGCCTGTGATGATGACAACGATGAGGATGTTGACATTCCTCTGGTGTCTGTGTATTTCGGTTGAAATATCTTGGTAATCGATTCTAGTATTTGTTTCAAAGTTTAGGATCATACAACTTGTATGGGCTATCCTCTAGTCCTCTATGTTAGCTATAATGTAAGATACACGGCAAGATTCTGTTCACGGCTACTTTGATCCTTACTATGTGCCTAACAATATTCTGAACCTGCTTTCCTGTTGCGTTTTGTCAATTCATTTACTTGTCAAGATACGGGGATCGGTTACGAGAATGGCCTTAGAGGTGAATGGTCTAAAAGAATAATGGTATCATAAAAAAATTATACAAGTGAGATTTGAGAAGGGTAAATCGTATGCAATCTAATTATTATGTTAGTAGGTAAAGAGATTATTTCTATATAAAAAATTATATAATTGAAAGAAGAAGAACTTGACAATAATATTTGAAAATTGTTGAATACAAATACAATTTGAATCTTAAATCTTGTGGTTAATTTGGAGTGGGAACAATTTTTTGATTTTTTTCAAATTTTAAAAAATTATAATAATTTTATACTTATAAATAATTTCCTAACATAATTTATTCTGGATAACTTTTATGACAAGAGTATTTAGTCTTGCAAGGTGATCATAGCTGATTCACATGAAATTTTACAGTATCTCATGCTATTCGGGTCAGAGCCTCAACTAATTATGCTTTCACTATCTAGGATGTAACATTCGGACTGGTTCGCCTGGCGAAATATTGATGACTAAACGGCACATCTTGAAAACTTTGAACTAAAACTGTACGCTATTACAAAGATGAGGGATGTTTTACAATTATTACTACAGATAAGGGACAAAACTACTATTACCCCCATACTTAAGGGATCATCTCAGTTTCTTTTTTCTCAATTTCACAAAGCCATGACTTGCTAGAAATAATAAAAAAGAAATACACTTCTTCAGACAAAAAAATCTTCAGCTGCCATGGCGACTGTACGAATGATAGGTAAAATCTTACTCTCTCCTGTTTATTTGGGTCAATTTCTCGCAATCAGTAGTAATTTTGATTTATCTAATTTAAATTTTTCTCATTTGAGCAGATATAGCCGTCAATTTCACTGGTAAGTAAGCAGCAAAAAGTATTTTCAAGATTCATTTTATTTTATTTTATTGTGTTTATTCTAAGTTCTGAAGAAACCCCAACGATCCAGATAGCATGTTCAAAGGGATATACAATGGAAAACAATATCATATAGGTGACATTCAAGCTGTGTTGAAAAGGGCATGGAGTGCTGGAGTTGAAAGAATAATAGTAAAAACCCTTCACACGTATTCTTTTATTTGTTATCATATACTGGATTTGTTTGTATTGGGTTCAAATGGTAGAAGCAGACACTAATGCTTGTAATAGGGATGCTTTATGCATCGGGCTGCCTTTTTGTTTGGATTCTGTTGTGGTATATAAGATGATAATACAATGTTGAGCTTTTTGAAGGATCTTACAGTGCTTTTTAACATGTTTTGATTTTCTTCTATCTTGTTTGTGGATTGCTTTCAGATAATTGCACATAAAGTTTCACATTTTATATCAATTTTGACCAACAATTCTGATGTGTTAAAAATCCGATTGATTCACCACTTAAATTGTACTAAAAGATGGAATATTCCATTGTAAGATCATGTATCTTAATTTATTTCGAGCTGTGGAACAATCTTAGGTAGAAATGTAAGGTAAGACTGTGTACAAAATACCCTTGTAGCTCGGCTTTTCACAGGACCTCAAGCACAACTTGGTGCACTGGGTTGGCCCTTAAGGAAAAGGGAGAAAAGGAGAATGTTTAACTTATTGTTGGTCTTTATGTTAACTCTCGGTCTCTATGTTTTGTTTTGTTTTGTTTTATCAATTGTTGATTTTGCATCGACGTAGTTGGAACATATATCTTCCTGTCTAACTATTTATCCAAATGACTAATACCAAGTCCAAATAAACCTAATTGATGTCGTATAGTGATTTGGGTGATAAAGAACTTGGCTTGTACTAGTACAAAAAAATCTCCTTTTTCAGTTTTTATTTTATTTTCTTGAAATTGGCAACGTTAAACAACCTCTCTATCTCTATGAGGTGGTGGTAAGGTTGCGTACATTTTTCCCTCCCCAGACCTCACTTGTGGGATTTTATTGGGTATGTTGTTGTTATTGAAATTGGTAACGTTATCTCTTTTTTTTTTTTTCAATGTTAGGAATGAAGATTAATAACCGGACTTGTTCTACTGCAAGAACAAAGAACTACTACTCAATAGTTCGTATCAATCAAATGCTTGAAGATTAGGTTCTCTAGCAATAACAGTTCTCTACATATCTTACTAGCATACAAACCTAAACAGATTTATTTCTTTCGCTTGTAACTGAATGAGTATCCCTGGAATGACCCTTCCAACTGATAGAGTCCCTTTTGTAGTGGTCCAAAACAATGTTGCTTAGCATTTGAAGGAGACGTAACCTTTCCATTTCCCAATCATATATATCCCTTCTAAAACTCAAATTCCAGCCTTGTGATGTACAGAGTTCTGCAATTGTCCTATTGTGATGTGTTGATTGATAATAAAAACCAAGAACTGGTCTTTTAGTGGCATATGTCTCAACATGCATCTTTTCATAATATGATTTTCCATCCATTTACAAGACTAAATCTCATATTTGTCTCGAACTTGTTCCAAAGCCCTTTAATTTGTTGCCATACTCCGGTGCCATGAGGCATTATAGACTCTTTGGCATGCCATGGATCATCTGAAGAAACAATTTAGTAAAATTCTCCTCCTGTTTCATCTCCAATGCCCCTTAAGGATTTCATTATTACATTTTTTATTCCTAGACCCCCCCTTCCTTTTATATTTGGTGGCTGTTTTCCAGCTTACAAGACGAATGAGTTTTTCTAGTTTATTAGCTTTGCCAAAACAAAAAAAGATCTCTCCTTAATTTGTTCATGCACTTCAACTTCGAAGGAGGAGCTGAAAAAGAGACATGGTGTAGGTTTGTAGTGCGCCAAGAACATTGATAATTATATTTATTCTATGTCTCGTCCAATTTCACTGGGTATGTTGTTGTTATGTCTCGTCCAATTTGCCAACCTCTTTTCCATCTTCTCAAGGACGTCATACCAAATTGTCACTGATTTGTGCGTCTCCATATGGTAAACCCAAATATTTTTTCTGCTAAGTCTGAATGTTTCCAACAGATTTTAGGCCTTTCGATATATTACCTTTATGTGATTCTAGGCCCACCTTGTCCCCTTCAATCACATGGTTTTCACATCTATGGATTGCTGTGTCTGGAGGTTGTTGTAGGACATGATTAAACTATCTGGAGTGGCCTTCCTTCATTTTATCCTCCATGTGTGCTAGATATACCTTCTAATAATGTGATCACTCTGATCTTGTCGAATATGGTATGATCGCACATCCATATCAACATTTTCATTTTTGCAACACTCATGTTGGACCTTGAAGGCAAAATAAAATAAAATAAATCATCCACTCCCATATAACATTATGGTCTTACAACCATCTATGAACTTGCCTTGTTCTACTGCTAATCATAATTTGGTTTGGTTTTCCTTCCAGGTAACCGGTGGCTCTCTTGAAGAATCTAAGGAAGCTCTTGCCATTTCTGAAACAGATGGTTGTCCATATGTCTTATTTAGCTAATTACTCTGACTAATGTTATTTCTTTGCAGAGAGTTGGCT
>JAOTQR010000092.1:1356374-1368044 GCA_025774065.1 Solanum ossicruentum | reverse complement strand
CATATGGTGGACTTGAGGAGTAACATATGATAAGAGAGTCTACAAGAAACAATTTTGAAAGAACCAATTTTGGAATATTTAACAGGACTACTGGTTTTCAACTACGAAGTGCACAAAATCAAGAAGAAGAAAAGGGGAACTGAACAAGAGTATTAACAATACAACTTCTGTGCATTTCCAGCAGTTTTGCAATTTCCTGTTGGCTTTGAGAAACCCCAATTCCAAGGAGGGTATAGTTTTTTCGTAGTTTCTAACCTGTTGATCGGATCTTGTAAACTGTATTATTTGCTGTAATTGTCCTGCATCTAGTGAAAAATTGAAGTTCCAAATTTAATACCTCAAAATTGTCATTATATTTTTCAAAATGATTGCGTGCAGAGTCCAACGGATCATTTCATTCCCTTGGGTTTCGACACCTTGATATAAGACTAACATCATGGACATACTTGGTTTTTGCCCGAGTCCATATACCATATATCTGTAGTAGTTGTGCAGCCCTTCCAAGAATACTTATGGTTAGAATATGAAGGTAGCGGAGATTATGATGCTCAGATGGATGTGTGGTTATACTAGGAGGGATCTAATAGAAAGGAAGCTATGCAAGGCAAGGTGGGAGTGACCTTCGTGGCAGACAAGATGAGAGAAATGAGACTGAGGTGGTTCGAGCATTGCAATGATGCACCAATTAAGGAGGTGTGAGATATTTTGGCTACAATAAAAGTTAGAAGAGGTAACGGTATTTGGAAAGAGCTTGGGGAGGTGATAAGACATGACTTGGCAAAACTTTAGATTACAGAGGACGTGACTATAGATAGAAATGCATGAAAATCAAGAATAGGATAGAAGATTAGTTGGTAACCGGATGTTGTTGCACATTATGTGAGAGGTAGGGGCTAGTGATATTATTTAGCAAATGCATAGTTTCTTATTCTTCTATGTTTATTACTGTTTCTTGTTGTGCTTTCTTTGTATCTTGCTATTAGGTTGCCATATTTTGTTGTCGTCATGCATTGACAACATATCTTTTGAGTTGAGGGTCTACCATATTTTGTTGTCGTCATACGTTGACAACATATCTTTTGAGTTGAGGATTTACCATATTTTGTTGTCATCATGCGTTGACAACATATCTTTTGAGTTGAGGGTCTATCAGAAACAATCTTTCTATCACAAAGGCAGGGATAAGATCTATGTACATTAAGGTCTGCGTATATCCTACCCTTTCGAAACCTCACATGTAACATTATACTAGGTATGATACCCTCATTGGATAACTATGGTGTCCAAGTCTACTTGCATGCACCTCGACTAATTCCACTATTTTCTTAGAAGAACACTTGAACATAGGTCTTAATTTCGTTTTTTCAGCTGAAGTAAGTTGCTATGGATCTTTTTATCTTTGTTGTAGCTCCTTTACAATACTCAAGATTTGAGTTTCACCTATCTTATTTTTTTCCCCCTTTGGATAATCGAGAAATCTCTTAGAGTGGCGTGTGCACGAAATGAAACTCTTTGAATAGGGGCACTCCCCTCTTAACTATATATTTCCCTTCATACTTCTCCTTGTTGAATCACATAGTCCTAATTGCATTCTTTATCACTTGTCCATGTCCATAACAAAAAGAAAGGCTACAAGTTTATTTTTGGACTCACACTTGGAGAATAGAGGAGACAACTTAAACATGGATTAGGTATCAACATATAAGCACAAGAATAAATTGAAAGTATTGTAACAAATAGTGTTCCTCTGAGTGATAAAAGAATCAAAACATCAATTTTGTTTTTTTTTAGCAGACATTATTTTTGGAGCATTCATGTCAACTGACACAACTAGTCACTAATAATTCTTTGGTTAAATTTTGATGAAGTGTTTAGAGATTTCAACGTCGTAAAAATCAGGGGAAGTCAAAGTTTAGATTCTAATAAAGATAAAATTTAGTGATCTTTTTTTTAAAAAAAATAGTAGTAAAATCTTTTAAACTATGAGAATCAAACAAAAAGGATTTCAAACTATCAGCTAATAGTTTGATATAAAATGCTCCTGTTAATAGTTTAAAGGCATGGTTAAACTAAAATAATCATACAATAGAATCATATATATATATATATATATATATATATATATATATATATATATATAAGATTTTAATGACTTTGTATAAAATTTGGCACATTAATAATTTGTCCCAAGTTTTTGGAAGGTCAAAAGTACTTAAATTTTTTTTTAGTGCATAAGGTAAAAAATTTGCCGAGCTTTGGAGAGAAATGTAGGAATTGGGTATCCCAATTAATGGGTTCATTTTGACTAGTGTGACTAACACTTACTGCCAGATGCATCGTGCTGACTGTGCATTTTCATTCATTTATTTTTATTTTTTAAACATAAAAAATATCGATTAAAATCATGATCTTCAATGCAATTTTTACCCAACTAAAAAAGTTAGTAAAGTGACACCTTGTTAGAAAATTTTCTGTTTAAAATTCGAATCAATAAATAATTATTTTCTTTAGTGTTATAGCAATTGTTAAGTCCATAAATATAATATCAATTAGTCAAATTTTATCCCTTTTCCTTTAACATTTTGTTATTAAAAAGTCTAATAACGTTATGAATTTATTTTTTATTTCAAATGTAGTTAGACTTAAATATTTTGAGATAAACTAATATTAGGAATTTGAATGAATAAAAAGAATCTTTTAGAACAAATAAAAAGAATATTTTAGAGATTTGACCAATTTGTAAAAGAATTAGTACAATAAAGAAAAATAGTGTATAAGGTAAAATTAATTATAAAAAAAATAAGATTATTAAATAATAATTAAAAAACTAAAAAAAAAAAAAGTTAACAATGCGAGTATATTGTTTTGTTGTGAAAGCCCATGCTAGCAATGGTCAAATGTAAATTATTTTTTTACTCTCGATTTATGTGATGTTGATAGAATTTTCTATATATTTTAGAAGATATGGTAAAATTATAATTGAAGCAGCTAAAGAAATATTATGAAGTCGTTCAAGCAGACACGTCAATGCGCAGTTAACTTAAAAAGATCAAATTTAAAAGCTCACAAATTATATTTTACTGGCCCACCGAAAGCTGCTTAAGCAAGCAGTTGATATAATTATTTTTAGTCTCAATTTATGTGACATCGATGAATTTTTTATATATATTTCAAAAACTATTGTAAAATTATAATTGAAGTAGTTAAAAAAATACTCCCTTTGTCTTAAATTAATTGAATTTTTGAGACTTTTTTCAATGTTCAAATGAGTTGAATTGTTCAAAGTTCAAAAAAATATTTTTAAACCTTTTTCATATTTGCCCTTTTATTTACTGTAGTTTTATATTTTTTATAAGATAAATTACACTACATATTTATGATTTCACAAAGGATAATAGTGAAAAATATGATGTAAATTTTGTCTTTGAATGTTTTTCTTAATATGTGTGTATTACCTCACGAATTTAATTAATATGAGACAGAGGGAGTATTATGAAGCAGTTGAAGCAGACACGTCAATAAACAAGTGTCTTGAAAAGATTAAATTTAAAAACCCATGAAATATTTTTGTTGATCCCAATAATAAAGAAGAAGCAGACAACTACGACCGGAAGAAGCTGCCTTACTGCCTTATATATATATATTAGTGGCCTTATTGCCTTACAATCTTATAAATTATTTTTTTAATCTCGATTTATGTAATGTTGATAGATTTTTTCTATATATTTTAGAAGATATTGCACAATTATAATTGGAGCAGCTAAAAAATATTATGAAGTCATTGAAGCAAATACATCAACACACAATTGCTTTGAAAAGATTAAATTTAAAAGCCCACAAATTATTTTTATTCGTCCACAAAAACTGCTCAAGCAAGTAGCTAATATAAATTATTTTTTAGTCTCAATTTATGTGACATCGATAATTTTTTTATATATATTTCAAAAACTATGAAACAATTAAAGAAATATTATGAAGCAATTCAAGAAGACATGTCAATACGCAACTATTTTGAAAAGATTAAATTAAAAAGTACGCGAAATATTTTTTGTTGACCCTATATAATAAAGGGGAAGAAGCAAATAGCTGAACCAAGTAGGACAATCGGAAGCTGCTCAATCAGGCAACTACGACCGAAAGCTCATCAATATAAATTATTTTTTAGTTTCGATTTATGTGACGTTGTAGATTTTTTTCTATATATTTTAGAAGATACTGTAAAATTATAATTGAAATAACTGAAGAAATATTATGAAGTAGCTAAAGAAATATTATGAAGCAATTGATGCAGACACGTCAATATGTAGATGATTTAAAAAGATTAAACTAAAAAATACGCGAAATATTTTTATTGATTCCATATAATAAAGGGGAAGAAGGAGGCAGGTGAAGCAAATAGAACAACCAGAAACTGGTCAAGCAGACAACTACGATCGGAAGCTGTTGCCTTATTTCCTTATAATAAGTAGTAGTTTATTAATTTAAATATAATTTTATTTTTATTATAAAATTTAAAATATAGTTTTATTTTTATTGTAAAATTTAAATATAATTTAATTTTAAAAATTGGTATAAGAATGCACCAATTAAATAGAAGGGAGTACAATACGGTGCTGTTGCAAAATTAGGGCACACTTTTACGCCATTGAAGAAGATGAGGAGAATTTCTCTGCGATATCGCTATGGCAATGGCAATGGTATTCCCTTTATCTCTTCCTATTCTGCTTCCGCAATTACAGTAAGAGATTATTCAAAAACAATCAATTTTGACAAGGTTAAGTGTTTAGATGATAGTGTAACTCTTTTCCATCAAATGATTAGAATGAAGCCTCTTCCTGCACTTCCCATCTTTTCTAAATTATTTCAGACTATGCTAAAGATGAATCAGTACCCAGCAGTCGTTTCTCTTTTTCGAGAAATGCAGAAATTGGGTATACCAATTAACATTTTCATCTTGACTATGGTGATTAACACTTATTGCCTGATGCGTCGCTCTAATTGTGCATTTTCTGTGTTGCCCATTTACTTGAAGAATGGCATTCTGTTTAATGCGGTCACCTTTACCATTATAATAAGGGGATTATTTGCTGAAAATAAGGTTAAAGATGCAGTTGAATTGTTCAAAAAATTGGTGAGGGACAAGATATGTGAACCTAATGAAGTCATGTTTGGAACCGTAATGAATGGGCTTAGTAAAAGGGGTCATACTCAGAAGACTTTAAGTTTGCTCCGGTTAATGGAACAGGGGAGCACTAAGCCCAACATATATATTTATAGCATTGTTATAGATTCCGTTTGCAAAGATGGGAACATAGATGTCGCTATCAACCTTTTGAATGAGATGAAGCAGAAAGGCATTCCTCCAAACATAGTCACGTATAGTTCATTAATTGATGGTTTGTGTAAGCTTGGTCAATGGGAAAAGGTTAAGACTTTGTTCTCCGAGATGGTGAACTTTAATATTTATCCAAATGTGGTCACCTTCAACATACTGATAGATGGACTATGCAAAGAAGGGAAAGTTGAAGATGCCGAGGAAGTAGTGAGACTCATGGTCGAAAAAGGTGTAGAGCCTGATATAATTACATACAATGCGATAATGGATGGATATTGTTTGCGTGGTCAAGTGGATAGAGCTAGGAGAATTTTAAGTATCATGATAGATAAGTGCATAGAGCCTGACATTTTTAGCTATACCATACTAATAAATGGATACTGTAAGAAAAAGAAACTGGATGAGGCCATGCAACTGTTTTATGAAATCTCACAAAATGGATTAAAACCTAATACTGTTACTTACAGTACTATCTTGCATGGTCTTTTTGAAGTTGGAAGAATAGGCGATGCACAAAAATTCTTTGGTGAAATGTTATCTGCAGGGCTCATACCTAGTTTGTACATTCATTGCACTTTGCTCAGTGGTTACTTTAAGTATGGACTTGTTGAAGAAGCTTTGTTGCTCTTTAATAAGTTGGAAGGAAAGAGAGAAAATATTGATATTGTACTTTACAATATTATCATTGATGGATTGTGCAAAAATGATAAACTCGACAAAGCTCGTGCTATGTTTGAGAAGCTTTTTTCAATGGGATTGCTTCCGAATGTGAGAACATACACTGCAATGATAACAGCATTTTGTCGACAAGGGTTGCTAGATGAAGCTAAAGATATGCTTAGAAAAATGGAGGGGAACAACTGTCTTCCGAACAATGTCACTTTCAATGTTATTGTGAAAGGATATCTTAGGTGTTGGAAAATTAATGAAATGGTAACTTTTATGAAGGAAATGGCTGGGAGGGGCTTCTCATTTGACGCAACTACAACTGAGTTATTGGTAAAGGCTATAAGTGAGAATCCTTCCATCCTTGACATGATACCAGAGTTTCCCATGGAAACCAAGACGTGAATATTTCTTTCGCTTGGTTTATTCGGCTAGGTTATAACTTTGTTCCAGTTTTGGCTGATCATTTCAGAGAAATGACATCCAGTGCAAGTGTGGAAGATGAAAAAATGCAATCAAAATGTTGCTTGGGCTTTCAGGCGGGCTTATCGAGGAGGTACATTACTTTTGATATTTTGATTATTTTTCCGCTATTCTTTATCTTCGAAATCAGGTATTACTGCTCTCTTGATATGATAAATAGTGTTAGTTACCCTCATGTGTACAAATTATAAGTTTAGGAGTATCATTTCTAATATTCTTTAGTTATCTTTACGTATTGTCATTTTTTATCTATTTGAGAATATTTAACAATTTCCTGCAATATATTGAGGAGCAGCTTTCATGAAGAAAATGGCTGGAAGTGAGGGAGGATCCTTGTGTCCTTAAATAACATTGTAAGGGAGGATCCTTCTGTCCTTAAATAACATTGTAAGGGAGGATCCTTCTGTCCTTAAAATAACATTGTAAGGGAGGATCCTTCTGTCCTTAATACCAGAGCTTCAACTTGGAAAATAAGACGTGAATATTTCTTTTGTTTGGTTCGTTCGGCTTTGCTATCGATGTGATACAATTTCCTTTTTATCGCTGCAAAAGAAATGACATCCAATGCATTTGCAGAAGGTGATGGCAATTAGAACTTTGCTTGAGTTTTCTAGACAGCCTATTGAGGAACATCAATTTCGATTTGAGTTTTTTTACCATTCTTATTCTTCTTAGAGATCAATTGTTATGCACTCTTAATACAAGAAAAAATGTTGACTACTGATTTTCTTTAAAGAGGAATAATGGTAAGTTCCCTTTTGTTTACCCATTATAGTTCTAGTAGTATCATTTTCAGAGCCATTTAATATCTTCAGGAACATCGAAGTATTCATGTTTCTGAGTAAACCCTACCGAAGTTAAAAAAAAATATCTATTATATTTTTTTTGCCTATTTCACCAGCACTGGTTGTAGTTGTCTTTCATCTTTCTAGGTTTGCCCTTTTAAATGGTTTTCACATTATTTAGTGTCTGTTAATTTATATGCAGGTTGAGTTAGGGCAAGTTGCTAGTGCGGGAATGCTTGCACCGAAAATAGTATCTTGTGGACTGTTTTTCTGACTTGCTTGTCTTAAACTCTTTTCTTCGATGCAGGTGGCTTTTGGATGAAGCTAAAGATATTCTAAGAAAAATGGAAGGCAATGGTTCTTTTCCCAACAATGTCACTTGCAATGTCATTGTGCAAGGATTTCTCAGGTGCAGCAAAATTAGTGAAATGGCAACATTTATGAAGGAAATGGTTGGAAGGGGCTTCTCATTTGATGCAACTACGACCGAGTTACTGATAAATGTTATAAGGGGGAATCCTTCTATCCATGATAAATTTTCACTCAATAAATGATAAGTGAAAATTTCTTCCAGAGCTTATTCTTCATGCTCACAGGTTCAGACTCAGACTAACCCTACAAGAGAACTATGAGAATACACATGGTTTTGAATTTCTACTTTATACTGTCTAGTATTTTCAAGATGATTTACGAGATAGCCGAGACAAATAGTTGGTCTTAGTTAGACATGTAATCTCCTGTCAAATGATCTTTGTACTTTCTTCTTTTTCATTACCCCCACCCCCACCTCCTTCATCTCTCATTAAATCGTTTAGAATCAGATCATTTTTGGAATATTGTAGTACATGGAAGAGGTAAATTTAAAGACTCTTCTTGTACATCAAAGTGTGCTTCCTTTTATTCTTTTACAATGATGACTATTTTTCGATGCAGGTCTCTTGCATCAGACTATATGTGTAACTATATGCCTACAGATGTTACAATAAGCTTTGGTTATGATTATATCCTTCCGCAGGTAACCGTTTGTTGTAATTTGTTTCGAAAATCTAACTTGATTTCCTGCAGGCTAGTGTTGGTCTTGACACTTCTACTATGTGCATTTCCAGTAGTTTTGCAGTTTTCTGTTGGCTTGGAAATCTTTTTTCCTAGTTTCTAACTTGTTGGTCTGATCTTGTTTAACTGTAATATTTGTAGAACTGTGCTGCACAATCTAGTGAAAAATGAAAGATCCAAATTTAAGGCAGATAAACTTGGGGTCTATTCTGGAGAATCATCTCTTTCTTTTGAAGCTTGTAGATAATCATATATCAGTGTGTCTTTTTACCTTGTAGAGAATCATATATGGAGTAAATGAACCTAAATACAAAGACTCATAATGATCGAGGGTTATCATAGTACGGTATGGTATATGGTATTGAAAAATTTGGTTTGGTAATTGCGTTTTTTTGAATTTTTTTTAATACTATACCAGTACCAATACCCAATTAATTTGGTATTGTTCGGAATTTTAAAGTTCAGTATTTTGCGGCACGGTAAGTTAGTAACCATAGTTTGTTCGACTTCGACTTACATATACTCATATAGTAGAGAAATTATGACTTCAAGTTTTCGAAAAATGTCTCAATTATATCTTACTTACACCGTATACATGTAAAATATTCAAAAGAAAGTATAAACATCCAAAATTCCCTTAGGTTTCGACACCTTGATGTAAGAACACTTCTAGCATTATAATCCAGAATAAGTTAAAGACCAACCAATACCTCTTCCCTGTATTTTACATGGACAAACTTGGTCTTCTATTTGTAATATAATCTGTTGTTGTATTTGCTTTGTATCTTGCTATTAGGTTGTCATATATTCTTGTTCTCATGCTTTGATGATATTTTTTTAGCTGAGAGCTGTCAGAAACGACTTCCCTACCCATACAAAGGTAGGGATAAGGTTTATGTATATTTTACCCTTTCCCAACCCCACTTGTGAGATTATAGTGGGTATATTGTTATATTGGATAACTGTGGTGTTTGGGTCTACTTGCGCTCACATCGACTAATTTTAGTGTATTACTGCCGACCAATATAAGTACCGAGTAATTCTATCCCCCAAGGCTTAGATAAATGGGAAGAAATCAATTAGTGTTTCTGCCTTGCTGAAATTTGAACTGAAACCTCGTGGTTCTCAAACCACTTCATTAACTGCTAGCTCTCACTCTTGGGTGTATAGCGGTTATGATTTATGAAAGCTCATCATGTTGATCTTGTATTTGTGACTGCATTGCGACCATGTTGGGACATCTGATCAACCTTGCTCATCTTGACTTATTATGTGTGCATCATAGTGCCATCAGAGAGGGAATGACTTTCGTGGAAGAGCTCTTGAACATGGGTCTTAGTTTCGTTCTTCCAATGGAGGTAAGTGGCATATATGTCTTCTTATCCTGTTGCAACTCCTTTACAACACACATGTTCTAAGTTTCACCTCTTCTTGTTTTTTATCCTTTGGATAACTGACAAATCTCTTAAAGTAGCTAGTGCATGGAATGGAACTCTTTGACTAGGAGCACTCCCCTCTTTAACTATTTTGTTCCTTCATGCTTATGTCTGTTGAAATCCGATCTCACACAGTTATTCCTAACTACAAGTTTGGTTTTGGACTCACAGTTGGAGAATAGAGGAAGAATCTCAAAAAAAGATTAGTTATTAACATATGGGCACAAGATTAAAATTAAAAGCATCTCAACAAAGTGATGCATTTTCTCAGTGATAAAAAAATCGAAACCGCAGTTTTATATTTTTATCGAGTAGACATTATTTCTTGAGCATATATATGAACTGGTGCAAGTGGTCACTAATAGTTGATTTAGCATTTCGGGACATTTCTTTATATAGGTTTGAGTTGTAAATTTTTACTTTATCTAAATAGAGTGATCTATCATTCTAATTTTACTGCATGTAAATTTTCTACTCTTTCTTGGGACATCACATGCGTGTGAGATGTTCTCTCGAAGTGGTAAATATTAATAAATATAGTATGTTCCAGCCTATACTAAATTAGTTCTCTCAACTTTCAAAGTACACATTAGAAACTTCTTTTTATGTTTTTCAAGAATACCCACATTCAAAAGATGAAGGTAGCGGAGATTATGATGCTCAGATAGATGTGTGGACATACTAGGAGGGATATAATAGAAACTAAGCTATACAAGGCAAGGTGGGAGTGGCCTTCGTGACGGACTAGATGGGAGAAGTAAAAATGAGGTGGTTCCAACATGTATATGAATGCTCCAATTAGGAGATGTGAGAAATTTTTGCTACAACAAAAATTAAAAGGGGTAGAAATATGTCGAAAAAGAGTTGAGGAGGGGATAAGACATGACTTGGCACAGGTTTAGGATATAGAGGACATGACTGTAGATAGGAAAGTATGAAAGTCGAAAATTAGGATAGAAGATTAATAGGTAGCAGAGTGTTGTGGCTCTTTATATAAGAGAAGTAGGGCTCAGTTGTTACAATCTGTTGTTGTATTTGCTTTGTATGTATCTTGCTATTAGGTTGTCATATTTTCTTGCCGTCATGCTTTGTTAACTTTTTCTTTTTAAAGATTTTGTTCTCTGAGATGGTGAAATTTAATATTTATTCAAATGTGCACTCCTTCACCATACTAATAGATAGACTATCCAAAGAAGGGAAAGTTGAATATGCTGAGGAAGTAATGAAACACATGGTCAGAAAAGGTGTAGATCCTAATGTAATCACATACAATGCGATAATGGATGGATATTGTTTGTGTGGTCAGGTGGATAGAGTGAGGAGAATTTTTGATGGCATGATAGATAAGGGCATTGAGCCTAACACTTTTAGTTATAATACACTAATAAATGGATACTGTAAGAAAAAGTGGATGAGGCCATGCAAGTGTTTTGTGAAATTTCACAAAAGGGATCAAAGCCTAATACTTACGCTTACAATACTATATTGCAAGGTCTGTCTACAATTGGAAGAACAAGCGATGCAAAAAAATTCTTTGATGAGATGATATCTGCACGACTTATCCCTGATTTTTGCACACATCGCATTTTGCTCAATGGTTATTTTAAGTGTGGGCTTGTTGAAGAAGCTATGTCACTTTTTAATAAGTTGGAAAGGAAAACAGAAAATACTGATATTATATTTTACAATATTATCATAAATGGGTTGTCACGACCCAAAAATTAGGCGTGATGGCACTTGCTCAATGTCACCAGAACAAGTCAGCCTTAACTCAGAGGTAACATATCACGCGAAAACAATTAACTAGAGTAAATAACTACAACAACAACAACATGCCCAGTATAATCCCACAAGTGGGGTTTGGGGAGGGTAGAATGTACGCAGACCTTACCACTACCATAGAAGTAGAGAG
>JAOTQR010000092.1:1333616-1353296 GCA_025774065.1 Solanum ossicruentum | reverse complement strand
GGGGAACCCTTGTAACCGGGGAGACCTTTGGGCATGTCTTGCAAGGAACACAACCCCCCCCCCCCCCCCTCTTTTTTTTTTTTAATAACTGAGAGAAGCCAGGGAGTTGGTTGGCACACAGTTCGAAACTGTGATACTAGACCTAACATCTATCCTTTCTCCACTTAAATATTAGGCTTTTGCCCGTGGCAGCATTCAAACATGTGACATGCCCCTATAATGTGCGGTATAAACCTATTAGCACCAAGTGCCAAAACCAAACTAATGAACGTAAGACGTGTCTCTCATACACATACTTTTCACTTAACAATGATTAAGTTTTGCCTACCACGGAGCACTGCTTTTAGCCAAATGGTGTTGGTCCAGCAGATTATGGCAGTATTGAAGTAAATCCCCTAGTTTGATTTAAAATGTCATATCTGAATGTTCTAGCGATGATACACACATGTCCATCCAGGCTATGCTCGATCTTACATAACTATGTTACATTCTCTGCCAATGTCTAACAACCAGTACTTGAGCATATCTGGCTAATTTCATAAGATGTTTGCAAGTTCTTTCCCGTATGGCATTTATAAAAGAACAACAATTTTCTATATTGCATCAAAAAGCTGTAAACTGAAGTGGTATCTTTGAAGAATCACCTCAAATGAGAAAACAAAAAATGCAAAAGTATACAGATGAAGACAGACCTTTAAGTACTTTAGTTTGCTGATATTTTCTGGCAGCTCTACCAAAAGATTAGATGAAAGATCGACCTACACCACATACAATCATGTTATCTTTATATAGGTAATAACATCACAGTAAAATGCTGGAACCTATTTCAGCCTATTTTCTGGATTTTGTGATTCCAGTTAATGAAAGAGAAGAAGACAAGTGGGTGAAGGAAAATAAGCCCTTCTTTACCTCAATAAGAAAAGCACAACCCCCTATACTTTCCGGAATAGAGGGTATCCTGCAATTAAAAATTATGCTTACAAACCTGACTTAGGTCCTTATCACCAAGAAAAAATAAAATACAAAAGAAAATCAACAGACTCCAAAACATCCATGTCCTCCAGAAAAGGAGGACTGGGAACAATAAGGTAAAACTCTAAATATCATGATAACCATCCATTGAAATATCTTTTTTGTTTCAGTACTTCAAATACCTGTTGTTGTTAACTTTCAGAACTTCAAGGCCAGTCAGAAGACCTATCTCAGATGGGAGACCTGTTAACTCGTTATGTGCAATATGAAGTTGTCTCAGACTGGTCAAAGCGGCGACTGCAGGAGGCAGTGTTGCTATGCTGCATACCAAGAAGAAGACTACTTGATACAATCATATAAGAAACCTTTATACGAAATAGTGTCATATGATGAATGGTTGAGGTTGGTAAACAGAGTAAGCCCATATCAGAAAATAAAATTGCAACACATAACAACATCTGAATGTCACTGACCAAAAAAATTAATACCATGAATTTTGTAAATGAAAGATACACACCTTTATATTCAGGTTTCATGCATGTTTGAGAGTCGGTCAATATTTGTGATTAGATTTGCCTTGGTACAATTTACAATCCACAAAGCACGACAAGCATGAAGAATTGGTCTCTCCCCTCTGCCAAAAGCAGTATTTGGGCTTATACCCATTGTCTAACTGTCTTAATTATCTGTGAATCTTACATATTGGAGTGGTTTTTATACTTTAGCAAATGGGGTGTCTGATAACTAATTCAGCACTTAAAAAGTTAAAATATAATATCTACAGAGACGATTAAAAGCTTCATAACATGAGAGCAAATTGAGTTACATAGAAATTGACAATATCCAATCACTAGTTCAATATAAACTGATATGTAAAACCCAACCTATTCAAACATTTGAGAGACCATGACAATTGACAATTTTTTCAATTATGTTCTCATAAGTATTTCACGATTCTGAAAGTAACTTGTCATAAATAAATAAATACTCATAAAAATGCAAGGAAAACAAGTATATTAGAAGAAAACTGCGAGCGAACTTTACAATTTAGTTTCAAGCAGTATGTCTAAGGAACACTTGGTATGTCTAACATTCCAATGATGCAACTTAGCATTTGAATACTCCAAATTCAACAACTTATATTACTCGTTGATATACTTCAGATTTCACATTTTAATTTTATGAAAACAATAAATGAGAACTATGACATTGCAATTACTGTCCCTCACACTCAAAATACATGCATGTTTGGCGTAGCCATCATTTGATGCTGCAGAAAAGAATACTTGTATGCTTCAATTATATAGAGACGATGTAATATGTTGGCGATACTCATTCAGGTTGGAGAGTAATATGCTAATGAAGGAATATATATGAAGAATAAGTGGGACTTACTGGTTTTGGTTCAGTGAAATAACCATAAGGCTCTTTAGAGAAGCTAGCTCTTCCCAGCTTAAGGAATCATCCGTCATTTCATTCCTATTGAGGATCAATTTCTGGGAAGCAGAAACAATACCAAAATAAATTTCTGCCTCAAACAAGTGAACAAATCGCAATTTCAAAGATAAGTAAAGGAGTCAGCTCTACTGACCTGAAGAGAACTCAAGCTATTAATAGTGGCTGGAAGATGCTGTATTGCGTTGTGGCTGAGATCAAGGACTCTAGCAGAAGGTCCGCACGTCAACACTTCATCAGGCAATGTCTATCAAGTTCCAATATGTAATGAGAGCAATATCTTTAAGAGGATGAAAAGGGAGGGGGGCTGGCAACGCAGTTTAAGGACCTACATAATGCTATTTACGATTTAACATACATAGAAAAATAAATATTGGGCGATAGAAGGAATACAATTTGGTTCTACTACTTGACAAAGATAAATTTACCATTGGACCATAGTATATTCTCATCCTGGATACACAATATGTGCATGCATAAATGATATATGAAAGGATTTTATCTGATTAATGCGGGCTAAATGTGCTCTTGGACTAACCCGACACTTACTCTAGGTTAGACTGCAGGGTAGTTTTATTTTTCTTTTTTATTTTCTCTACATGACTGCATCTTTTTGGACTTAAATTAAAATTTTAGTCTAGCAAATGAGGAAACTTTCGGTGGTCATTTTGGTTTTGGTGATGCAATAAATAAGTTCAAAAGACAAACAAAGTGGAGATACAACATTTGTGTCACTAGCTATTAGAAAGGTCATGGCCCTTAGTCCTCCAATTTCTCAAGAATGAACAATATTCAATCCATCTATCAGCCGTATTGGTCGAATGTTAGTAGATGAAACAGAAGGGAATAGCTAGGCTATCTATCCTACTCGAGCCAGAAAATGGATTAGATACAAATGAATTGGAGGAGAAAAAAGAAAAAGAAAAACAATTCAATTTTTAGGTAACTCTAATATGAATATGACTGGATCGAAGTAAGTTCCAGGTCAACCATTGCATCTCTTGTCCAATCACTTTAAGATCATTCACGGTAACAACAATTTGAAATCAGTGGACAAAGCAAAGTCAGTTACTTCTCATCTTACCTTAAGATTGCATTCTGATAATGCAACAACCCCAGTGGCCTTCCATCGTTCAAGTTGGCTCTTCACAACAGGAGATTGAGGAACATCCCTTTTAGGTCTCATATCTTCAGGCATCCTCCTCGCTGTGGGCAAGTTGGAAGTTTCCTTTCTTATTGGTCCATCCTATACAATATACCAAAAAAGTAAATAATTAGAGACATCAAAAGCTTTAAGTATTAATAAATTCACCTATAGAAAGCCGAAACCAGGATCTAACTAGGGTAATTTAAGTGCAATTTCTGGTCTTTCAATTTTGTTAAATCCAAAGACTCAAGTACAGTTCAATCAATTACACCTCAATCCAAATTAGTTGCAGTCTCCTGTATCTAAATATATGTTCTACATGGTGTAGAATGTATCCAAAAACACTGTTGTTTATTATGCTTCTATTATCACACTATTTTGGTGTGTAATTGTTTCTTTTTTGCAATCTTTACACTGCTTTTTCGTATTAATAGAACGCTTTCTTCATTGTTTTCTTCTTCATTTGCTTAGTTTCGATGCACTTAAGCCAAGGATCTTAAGGAAATAGCCCCTCTACCTAATGGAAGTAGAGGTAAGGTCTGTGTACACTTTGACTCTCCCCAAATCCACTTAGTGGAATTTCACTGGCTATATTGTTGTTGTTGTAATCCGTGTAGACCCAATTCCTTCTAGCGATCAGTATGTTGTCCTTTAAGACAACTGAGAGAGGCTTGTCAATACTAGAGGTTTTTTCCATTTTCTAAGTATGTTCAAATCGATAAACAAACTAAGTGTAGCAACATGACAACTGAGAGGCTTGTCAATACTAGAGGTTTTCTCCATTTTCTAATTATGTACAAATCCATAGACAAACTAAGTGTAGCAACACATCTAAGTTTTAATCCCAAATAGTTGGTAAGCCAGAAAATACGTATGGGAAATCCTTCTAGAAGTTACGCTGAATAGAGCATAATGTAGAGGAAAATCAAGGAATTACCCCTTGGTGTAAGCCCTGGGAAGCCATAAGCATGATCTTCGCACCATTTCCAACCTCCGATGACTTCAATGTCATCTCATCCACCAAAACTTTCCCTATTCATGAAAAACACACACGAATTATTTCAACTATCAAATTCACTGATATTCAGTTGTTGGAGCTCCGATTGTTTGACACAATAATGTTTTTAGGTTAAAATTGAAAAAAAAACTACCTTTGAAAATGAGTTTTTGGCCGCGAGAGAGAACATTTGTGAGTGGTTGAAGAAGAGACTTGAGGTGTTTGACGGTGCAGTCGTCGGAGATTTCCACCGGTATCGATCGGCCGCTGAACTTAACATTCACTGTGATTGTACTCCGGTCATCGGCGCCGCTTTTTCCCTCTTTCTCCATTTCTCTTTACTCGCCGCCGATCTCTGAATTCAAACAAGGATTATTCCTATTGACCAAATTATCCTCAACTTTTAAAAAAGAAATTTTATTCTAGCACTAGGCACTATATATACTATTAATTTTTATAGTCAATTTGATTCATTTTTAAAGTTAAATTAAATGATATTAATTTAATAATTTAAAAAAATTAGAAATTTAAAAAATATTAAAAATACTATTAGCTATAATTTTTCTATATCAAGATAATAAAAAATATATATCTTAAAATGTTAATCAAAGTTCATATCATTTGATTTAAAAAAAAAAATATGACAACTAAAAAGGAATGGAAAGAGTATCATTTACTCCCTCGGTTTATTTTTACTAATCCAGTATAATAAAAATAGATATTTAAGGTAATATGTTTATTATATTCAAAAGATAATTTAATAAAATTATCCCTATTATCAACCGAGGAAAAGTATTAATGGATAGAGGGAGTAATTTGGTATCGTTTGGCGTCTACTTACCCCAAACTTTAAGTATGCATAAATAGACACTTAAATTTATATAAAGTCGAATAAATAGAAAATACATCCTATACTTAAATTTATATAAAGTTGAATAAGTAGAGACATTCATCTAATATGGCAATTCACATCTATATATCATCAAACGAGCATTATATCACATAAAATATGTGTATCTATTTATTTAATTTTATATAATTTAAATGTCTATTAAAATTAAATATAAAAAACATGTTTATATATTATGCCTATAATGTTAATTTATTTCGAGGGGAAAAAAATCCTTTGGTTTACATATTAAAGTCAATTGGAACTTTGGATATTGAACCTCTTCTAATACTTTTTTTCATCAAACGGATATATATATACAGAGAGAGAGTGTGTTTGCCTCGACCAGGCTATACTGTTGGCAGTCCAGTGCTACCAATTTTAAGTTTTTATAGTTATACAAAGTTGAAACTATGGGCTCATTGAAAAAATTGAAAGAGTTATTTTTTTTAAATGAACTTCTAAAAAAGAAAATAAGCCAAGTGAAACGCATGGAGTATATTTTAGGGGAACTTTTATAAATAACCTAGGCGTCAAACTTAATATAGTCAAATAACTATATTTTACATAATTACACGGCATAAGCTCGCCTATGTAACCTGGAGAGAGAGGAGAGATGCGAGAGAGGAAGGACAAAAGTGAATTGTAATGTATATTTGTGAAATTATATATATCTGTCAAATAATTGCATATATGTACTGAAAACACATATGTATTTATATATTTGGGAAGCGAGATTAGGAGAGGAAGGAAAGAGGCGAGTGGGATCGAGAGAGCTAGGACAGAGATGAGTGAGAGATGGCAGAGAGTGGCGAATTGACTATTTATGTTTGCCAAAATAATTGTATATATGCAGCTGACATACTTGTACATCTAGCAAGAAAATGCAAAGAGAGAAGAGAGGAAAGAGAGGAAAGAGAGATAAGAGAGGAGAGAAAAAATATCAACAAAACTCCAACTATAGTTATAAATTGTATTTTTTTTCAAACTCTAATTATATAATGTAAATATATATCATGTGTTTGCCTAATTACATAATTTTTTTTTCTATATTTTATGCTGTGTTTGGGTTGTATCAACTTAACCACTTTCAATTGTGCATGAATCTATGTCAGTCTTATTGTATCATGTAGAATATGAAGTAAAAATATGTGTACTAACAATGTAGAGACTAAACTCTGATGACAAATATACTTTGTTAAATTAAGTAATGCTTATTTTAAAGCTACTTATTTGATCTATATTCAAATCAAAAACTTAAATTTTCGAATTGAGAGGGATTAAGAATTCTCATCATTTCTTAGATTCAATGAGCCAATTCAATTCAATAGGATCCTTCATGCATATTTTTTTCCACCAAAAATATTTTCTTCGAGCCCCAAAATGACTACTAGATAATGATTTGGTATCTGCCCAGAAAAATTGTTGATTTGAATTCTTTTTAAAATCTCATTTTTTTCTAGCTAATTTCTTATAAGCCCGGATCAATCATATTCGCATTTCCACCATGTCTTCGCAGTCATCGAAAGTAAAGGGTCTCTTCCACTTTCCTACCAAATCTCTCTCTATTCTGGCGCATAAATGAACGGATCGAAGAGATTATGGTGGAAGAGATGCCTCGTCGAGAGGTGTTATGCACAAACCACTCAATCTTTTGGAAACTGAGTATGCGACTATCCAAGAATTCCAATGTTTGAATTGAGATTTTGAATTTCTTAATCCTAAAAGGTGGAACACAAGTGCACCAAAAAACTATACAAAAGCAATAAAAATGATTTTAAAAGGACAATATATAGTTGATGATCAAGAAACTCATAACTCAGAATCAGTCAAAAACTTCCCACTCCTGTGTAATTTTTGTGTATTGATGCAATTGTGTTGGTGCATTAAGGCTTCCAATTCCTGAACCAAACTTTTCCCATTTGGCATTCACCATTGAATTAGTACTAGAACAATTGCTAGCAATGTTAGAGTTTCTTGCTTTAGAATTGTCAAGCATATCAACAAAACTCTGAATGCGATGAACCTGCACGCGAGGAGATGGAAAACTTGTCGTTAGAGACATCACCAGTGGCATATCCAACTATGAATTAGCCAACGATACAAAACAGAACACATAGAAACAGTATACAAGGACACAATTACGCGGATGCACCTTGCTATGTAACATCTTGTTATAGTAATCTGTTTATTTGTTCACATCTTTAAAATATCGACACTGCTTTTACAAGATTCTGCATATGCCATGATGAGTAGTGACGGATTTACAGTTTAGAATTCACTTTCACGACTCAGAACATAAAAAGCGTTTAAATTCTGAATCCGTTACTACTCAATAAGGACATTAAGTTTTACTTCTATTGCAATCCTTACTACTCAATAAGGACATTAAATTTTACTTCTATTGCAATCCTTACAGCATTCTTCAGACCTGTAATGGCCCAGTTCGTAAGTGATATTGCCCACTTTGGTCTCTTGGCCAGCACGACTTTAAAATATGCCGCTAATAGGTAAGACTTGTTTACGTATATACCTAGCATCCCTCCTGTGTTTTGCCGATGTGGGACTTCTCATATTAAAATGGGTTGTTACAGGACCCCACTTGTGGTTGTACTACTTTGGAGTTATGAACTTACTAACCTCCTTCCTCCTTTGAGTTCTTGCTTCTCCTTCTGCCTCAATACTGTCAAGCTTAAGAAGTTGAATCATGAACAACTCTGTTAGGACAACAAATTCTCTGTCCTCAACTCTGTTGCCTCTCTTCATAGCTTCCTCTATGGCCACAACCTACGAGAAAAGCAACAAACTTGTGTAATCAAGAATCCTTGCTTTTGAATTATATTCTGATTTTCACATTGATCTTAACCAACAACAACAACAACAACAACATTACCGCAATGCTTCAAAGGCTCCCGCCCATTGCGGGGTAAGGAGGGATCGGATGTACGCAGCCTGACCCCTATGTTTAAAAACATAGCGCGACTGTTTCCACATTGATCTTAACCATGCTCGGAAAATCTTTTTTCAAGACTTCTCCATGAAGATTGACAAGTTAGTAAGATGACAGTCTTGTTTTGTAAGACAGAAATGACAAAAGAATAGAAAATGATCGACCAAGTGGATAACGAATTTCATTATGACTTTGACACAATAAACTATGAGTTGAGTGACTGGTGGTAAGATCTGCATACCCTACATGATAGCTTATCGACCTCTATTCTTACTCGGGCGATGGCTTCACAAGAGACAGATGTACCCTGTAACTTCTTCTTCTCTTTGCTGGCTGGATCTTCCATTAGGATCACCTTTGACATATCTTTTACACCAGCAATGTGCAAGCATTCATTGTCATCCTTTTCTTTTCCTTGGAACAATAATCTCTGAACATTAGGATGTAAGCCAGTTGTGTCACAAAGAATTTTCTTCAAGTCACCTTCATTTCATTAACAAGATCACATATTAAGAAGGGATAATGTTGGCAAACTATTAACTCTATGCTAGTTGCAACAATTTGTATCGAGTTTAACTTCTATACATTGATAACATAATGTTTGAGGATCATCAAATAACTCCTTATGAATACTAGACTCTTTTACTAGTCCATAATATGTACGATGAAGTAAAGAAATTATTCAATCGCAGATAAGCTGAGATCAACTATTTGAATCCCACTTTTCCTATCGCTCCATTTAGGCATCGATTCGATATTTTATAGAATATAATTGAGAAGAATCATCAAATAATTGACTAGTTTAATGTTGGTTATCAACCTAGAACAAATCAACAATGTGAAGTGAGTTTTCTAAGATAGGCCAGATGATCAATGAAATGGATTGAGAATTATCTTCTCATATTTGAATCTCAATAGACAATCTGTAGAAATCTTGGCCAACGGAGTTAACCGGTACTTAGCTTGTATTAATGGGAGGTAACAAAAATTCATAAAATTAATTGCAAAATGCACAAACTAGCCCAAACACCATGGCTATAACACATAAATTTGGCCTGACATTTATGTACTCCAATTTAGGATGTGCACAAGTAAATACTTAAACCTATATAAAGTTGAATAAGTTGATACACATGTTATCTATAATATATATAGATCAATTCGAATGTACAAGTAAATACTTAAACCTGTATAAAAGGCACGTTTACGTATTATATTAAAAAAAAGAAAATCAAAATACAAAGTTGTTGATGATCAAGTGGTTTACCAAATGTCGATTCAAATGATGAATGGAGTTAATTGGTACTAGTGTTAATAGGAAGTAACAAAAATTCATGAAATTAACTGAAAAGCACACAAACTACCCCGAACACTATAGTTATAACCCATAAATGTGGCATTTAACTTGCCCTGACCTTTACGCCCTCCAATTTAACTCAAGGCCTATACAATTAAACGTTTAAACCTATATAAAGTTGAACAAGTTGATACACGTGTCCTCTGTAATATATACAAATCAATTCGAGTATATCTCACGTAAATTGTCATGTACGACATGCGTGTCTACTTGTGCTCACCGAAAATTGAAGATCACAGGCTAGTCAAAAGGCACATTTCCGTATTACAACAACAACATATCCAATGGAATTCCACAAGTAGAGTCTGGAGAGGGTAAATATACGCAGACCTTACCACTACCTCGTAGAGATAGAGAGGCTGTTTCCGAAAAACCTCATAAAAAATCAAGCCCCATAAGTAGCACATTTACGTATTATACCAAAAAAGAAAATCAAAATACAAAGTTATTGATGATCAAGTGGTTTACCAAATGTTGATTCAGCAGGAACAACAACATCATGGTAACAAGAATCATAAGAAACTTTGATCTTGATCATAGGAACAGCAACAGAATTTTCCTCAACAGAAACTCCAACTCTTTTCTGAACCAATAAACCTCCTGGCCTGACTTCCCAATCAATAATACAACTTTTATTTTCCTCTACAAACTCAGTGTATTTATTCTCATCTTTAATTACCTTATTCCTACTTTTTGAAGAAGTTGATGATTTTTTTCTCATTTTTTCCCCAAAAAAAATAAAATGAGAAAATATTAAAAAGGTGAGAAGTTGATTGAGAAATTGAAGTTTGGTGGTGAATGTAATTACAAGGGTTTGGAGAATGAATTGAGTGAAGACCATAAATGAATGAGACTTGAAAAAAGAAAAAGGCTTTTGTAGTCACTTTGATGGGGACTACTTAAAGGTGACTTGTCAACTTACTATGTTGACTTATTTAAAGAGTATGTTCAGACATCTTAATTGGATTGATAAGTAAGTGCTCTAATTGTAAAAGAGATGTTTAGACATCTTAATTCGATTGATAAGTAAGTACTCTAATTGTAAAAGAGTATGTTCAGACATCTTAATTTAGTTTCAGCTAAAAACTAAAAACAAAATAACATTACCCATTGCCTCAAATGTTCCTGCCCATTGCGGGGTAAGGAGGAGTTGGATGTACGCAGCCTGACCCCAATGTTTAAAATATAGATCGACTGTTTTTGGATAATCCATGATGAGCGTCAAAAGTTCCATTGACTAACTGCTACTTCACAATTGAAAGAAGCGCATACAGTTTAAAGAGTTATTTTGCTTTATTCCATCATACTCCAAAGTCAAAAAAATAGTAAATCTTTGGCTCCATCCGGCTGTAGAATATGGCTAAAAACTAAACACTTCAATTCATTCTCATGGCATCTCATAGACATTTGATTCTTTCATGACAGAATAAATTTAGAGATTTCTGGATTGATCATTTTGTATATGTGTTGGAGTATTCAAATTACATAGTCAAAACGAGTTGAGGTGTTTAATTGTATTCACTCAAAGTTGAAATATTTAGCTATAAGTTGAGCTTAAGTTAAAGTATCTGAAGAAAAGAAACTTCACGTATCAACGAAGATTATAATGAATGAATAAGATTTCTACATTATTAATTAAAGATTTCGAATTCAAATCCTGAATATAAAAAGAAATTATGTAAGGGATGAGTATTTTCTCCTTAAAATGGACTTTGAATGAACTAAATCTGAATTAATCGAGATCAAAATATAAATATCGACAAAAGAAGATTTTTAAGAAAAATAAATGTAGATATCATACATGATTAAATTAGTGAAGTTTCAAGGATGCCTCTAGAATTTTGCCACGCAGCACAAAATAAAGTAAGTAGGCCATTCATGATTGACTAATGGTGGGTCAATGACGTGGAGATAGACCCCATTGGTCACTTTTGGTGCTTCAAAAATATCTTATTTACGAAATTACTGATTACAAAAATTTCGTGCAAGGCATGAGTTTAATATTAAATCATAAATTTATTTTTTAAATAATAGAATTAAATAATATTAGATTATTTTATTAAGGGTAAGACAAAGTTTCATCGAGATGTTTTTAATTATAATATTTTCTATTATTAATTGTTAAATTTTTACTCAAAATAATTATAAAATATACATACATATTATGGATATTCAGAATAACAAAACTATAATTAAAGGATATGAATTAAAATACTAAAGGTTATAATTAAAATGAGTCCATACACTAATTAAATTAAATTAAATTAATTCTACATCTTTTCTATTAAAATTATTCATTTTTAAGTGGAAAAAAAATAAAAATACACACCAAAAAACTTTGCAATATTCTTTTCTTTTAAATATAATTCAATCTATATAATTAGTACCAAAAACCTGAACAAGAAGAAGTTAATACGTATATGAGTAAAATAATTGTCATCTATGATTATATTATTCTCCTTCTTGTTGTGAAAAACGCAAGGGCATTATTAAAGTGCAAGATGGGATAGCAACCGAAAAATACTTAAGTTTAATTTATTTTTTTCAATTTGAACTAAGAAAAAACAAACAAATTCAAGCATAATGGTAATAAAACTAACAAGTAAGTCAACCAAACAAATACTACAAGACAAAAATAAAATTAATAACACGAGACATAAAATTTACGTAAAAAAAACCCTTTGAGTACATAAATCATGAAACCAAAACCTCCACTATAATTGCCAAGAGTCACAATATTACAACAACAACAACATACCCAGTGATATCCCACAAATGGGGTATGGGGAGGATAGATCGTACACAGACTTTACCGCTCCAAAATTAGCCACAAAACAAGTGTCAAGCGGCAAGCAATAACATAACAAGATGGCATCAAAACTAGAGAAGAAAAAGAGCAAAAATGCAGCTATTGTTTAGGATGAAAAAGATGAGCTATAGGTCACCAAATCCAACTCAGTCAGTTCCTAATCAAAGATTGTCATGAGAGGAACAAATGTCAAAAAATTAGTTCAATCGCAAAATGGGGATCACAATTTGAAATTGACTGTTATGACTGAATTTTAATACGAAAATTTGCATTGTATCTCTATATTTGGCTGATGAAAACTCTTTTGTGGATCGTAAAATAAGGCCTAAAAAGATTCATATAAATGCTCCATAGTAATGAGCCTATGAGCAAAAGTGAATTGATCATACAAATTGGGCTTAATTTATCAACATAAAAAAGGAAGAAAAAAAAAAAGCTCACGACCCAACAATTCTCTCAGTTGGATCATTTTGAATCTCCATTTTGACCCAATTAAACTTTGAGTAGATTGAATCATGATCTAGTTCGATTCATTTTGATTCGCTCAATAAATTTGACCAATAGAATACATTTAATCCATACTAAAATCTTGTTTCTCATTTTCTTCTATGTGTACACAACCAAAGGAATCGATCAAAGAAATCATCGATTTTTCCTGACCCTTTTCTAGGAAAATTAGCAAAATTAATATCAACATGAAGGAATGAAAAATCCTAAATTCGCTTCTAAAAATATAATTTTAAATTCGCCTCTAAGCTCCAACTCCACAAACTAGCTTAACATAAAAAATACTAATTCATACAATTTGTTAATAATAAGGATATGAATGACCAAAGTATATATAATGAAGAACAAAATTAAAATATATAGTAAAGAAATAATTTGAAGTTCTTCCCATATATATACATACAATATATAACTCATTCTAATTCGATTTTACCCTAAATCTTGAATTCGCATTTGTCATTCATCAAGATAGGAGATCGACAAATCGGGCATGTAGAATGTGAATGCAACCACATATCAATACACTCCACATGGAATGCATGGCTACACTTAGGTAACTTTCTACAAACATCTTCATCTTCCAATAAACTCAAACAAATTATACATTCCAACTCATCATCATCATTTTCTTCTTTGTATACAAACAAAGGAATCGAAGAAATCATCGATCTTTCGAGCCCCTTTGTTGGAAAATTACTAGCAAAGCTAGTATTATCGATAATATTGAAGGAATGGAAATTACGGAAGGGAGAAGAGAGTGAATTTCGAGTACTCCTGCGTCGAGTTTGGACCAAGAACCATTTGGCATAAATATGTAGAAGTAAAATAAAGAGGATTACTAAAAGAAGTGATATTATTGCTGCTAGCATAATGTTGCTATTATAAGATAAGATATTATGGATGATGTTTTTTAGTGAGTTGAAAGTAATTTGTGGAAATGGAGGAGGAGGAGAAGAAGAAAAAGTGAACATTTTGGTTGAGCTAAGTGAAGGGGTAATGAGAAGTGAAACCAAAGAGGGGTTTTAATATGTATAACCTTTTAAAAAAAAATTGGAATGACCGGTAAAGTTGATGTCACGTGACCAGAAGGTCATGGATTCAACTTTTGGAAACAATTTCTGGCAGAAATGCAAGGTAAGACTGTACACAGTAAAACCTTACTTGTGGTCAGACTCTTCCCCAAATCATACGCATAGTGAGAATTTTAGTGCACCAGGCTTGCCCTTTGCCCCTTAAAAAAATTAGAGGCTAGAATGTGGTAAAGATTTATGAATAAACATGTGGATTTAATAATATTTTATATGATTTATTTTATGCGTCTTAATTTAATTGAATGTAACGTTCAAGAATGTTAAAAAAAATTGATTGTTATTCTTCTTGTTTAAATTAAAAGTATGTATAACAGGAGTGTCTGGTATGGAGCCAAGTTCTTTTATCTACGGTCGACTACCGAAAAAATTTGAAAATGTTTTCATATAAGTTTATTAAAAATTGAGGTAAATGACCTTTTTTTTTTTATGAAAATAAGAAAATAAGTTTCATAAATATTATTCCACATTGATCGTGTTATCGTTACCGTCTTCCAACACACATCATTTGCCAGTAGTCTCATAGCCCTTGTCATCACTGCCACCATCCAGATGTTGTGCTTAGATTATATATAAATGTATATATGTAAAATAAATATTTTTCTTACGTATCGAACATAACAAAATGAGTAAGAACTTTACTTATTTTTCAAGAGGTAGAAGTAAGTCTGTGTATATTTTATTCTTTTCAGATTCTATTTGTGAAATTTCACTGAGTATGTTGTTGTTGTTGTAAACATATCTATTGCTTAAAATACTAAGTTACAAAAATTATTTTTTTAAAAAAATTTTATGTTAAGTCAAGCTAAAACACTTAAATTGAATCCGCGAAATGATTATTCGTATCATTTACAATGTCAAAGGAGAATCCCTTAGTTCAAGGAACTTAGAAATAGATGATGCATGAGAAAGAGTTGATAGCACAGTAAAAAGGGGGCCAGAAATAAAGGTCTCGTGAAGGGAACGGCAGTGCACTGTGGGAAATGAATATATTATTATAATGAAATATAATATATAGTTTATTTTGTACTATTAAATTATTTATTTTAGGGCCAATAGGAAGATCCCAATAATGTCACATGTATCCCAAGATCATCTTTATTTACCTTGTTTCTAAGTTTGAAGATGCAACAAAAAAAAAATTTTTTTGAAGTATTATTTCCTTCGGAAACAACTCCTCTATCTCTATACATTTTATCCTCTTCATACTTACTTGTGGAATTTCATTAGGTATATTGTTGTTGTTTGAAGTAGTACTCCCTCTGTCCAATAATAGTTGTTTACTATGACTTGGCACAGGGATTAAAAAACAATAAATGACTAGGATAATTTTACCAAATCACTTTTTGAATATAATTTTTTTCGAAAATATTATCTCTATCTTTATGAGATAGTGATAATGTATGTGTACTTTTTGCCCTCCTAGACCAACATACATAGATTTTGAGATTTGAGGAACAAGTTTTTAAAATTTTTTTGAAAATTTCACTATCGAAATTTCGATCAATTGTATTTTCTTGTCTGAACACAATTCAAACCTCTAATTTTTTATTTTTTTATTTTTGTTAAACAAATCTTAACCAATTTATTTATAAATATGTTTGGTTGGTTTTGGTAGGTTAATATAGGTACAATGGTCTAAAAAGCTAGAGCTTAATAGTATTACATATTAGTTTTTTCATAGATCCCACGTGAATATGTGGATTGTGGAAGAGGAGACAGATATGCTTTTAAGGTTACACATATGGTCTTTATTTTAATTTTTTAGTTTTCGATTTGATATTCGATATTTGATATTCATATAATAATTCAATTAAATTAGTATTTGCATATGGCATATTGGCTTATTTCTGACAAATATTAATTTTTATTCTTAAAACTCAAATTTGAAATTTCTAATTAAGGGCGAAACGATAACAATCATCTCAGCACAATTCATGTTGGTTACGAATATGATTTTTAGATTATATGAATTACCACACTTATTTAGAGGCGAATATACATGCGCGTGCACGCACATATTATATATGTATATATATATATATAGACAGAAATGAATGCAAGATTTCGAAAGCTTGCAAGGCTTGAAGCTCAAAAATGAATGATTTGAAATTCGTTTAATTCAGACCATAAAGCGTAAAAGTTTTTTTTTCTCCCAATTGAATAGAAGGATGAAGGGAGGAAGTCAATTGCCCTTCTCCAACTAACCGATAGGGAAATCCTTATACAAGCCCAACAAAAGTATGAACTCAATCTTCAGCCCTTACCACGATTCTGTCAATAAAAGGAAGGAGATGAATCTGCCTAAGTAAGGAAGCGGGGCTTATATCTATGAGGAAAGGGGGTGGGGTGGGTGAATCGGATTGGAGTCAGATAGGGACGAGGGTGAGGTAGAGACATGGAACGAGTAATCATGGTGTATTTGGTATTAAGCAAAAAAAAATTGTTGCACGAGAATTTATACGTAATTTAAAAAAAATTATGAATTCTCCCAGATATAATATTATATATTAAAATACAAGACATAATATTTTATGTTAGAACGACATATTTTGAAAATTTTCAATTTTTGTTTATAAATCGCATTACACTATAGTTTTACTCGTTAGCTGAGTATATCCTTATTGTCCCTTTTAATAGCATTAAAGAACTTCTTGAACTTTCTCATTCATTGTATTTGCTTTTTCTTGATTTCCTTCAATTCCAAACAAATAGTAATGAAAAGCATATAATAGTTTTTGATGGGCTGTCATAAACTCAACCATCTTCGTGAAAAAGTCATAAAAACTAGAATAAATTATGTAATTAGGCAAATATATAATATATACTTATATTATATTATTATAGTTTGAAAAAATTACAATTTATAGTTATAATTAAAGTTTTATTGTTATTTTCTTTCTGCTCTCTTCCTCTCTCTCGCCACTATCATTTTTCTCTCTGCAATCTCTTGCCAGATATATAAATACATATGTATATCAGTTGCAACGATACAATTATTTGACAAGATATACATATACGATTCATTTTTCTCAACTCTCTACCCTCTCGCTTGCCTCTCTCCTCCCTCTCTCGATCTTCCTCGCCTCTCTCCTCCCTTTCCCAATCTCGCTTGTTAGAGATACAAATATATATGTATATCAGTTACACATATAGAATTATTTGACAACTATACACATACAATTTGATTGATATACATATACAAGTCGTCTCTATCTACTCTCTCTCGATCTTGCTCGTCTTTCTCTTATAATATGTAGTTATGAATTGTAATTTTAGCAAACTATAGTTTTTTTTTACCTTATTATGTTTCAAATGTTTATTTTTTTTAAAAAATCCTAAAAAAATATATTACATAAATAACTTGTTGAATTTACTATTTATTTTTTCTAATTAGTATATAAATATTATACACTTGTTATATACGATTATATATACATATATAATTACATAATATCATACATAAAGGGTGTGTTTGGCATTAAGGAAAAAAACAATATGTGAAGAGAATTTATATGTAATTGAGCAAATCATATAAATTCTAGTCAAATATATATTAAAAAATATGTGGTATAATTTTTTTGTTGAACTTATTCTTTTAAAATTTCAAAATTTTATTTATAAATCACATTAGTTGAATGCTTTTTACTCCTTGTTTAGTGATCTTCAGTGTATTTTCTTGTTTGTCTCTCTTAATAGCATATAAATAGAGCTAGGAAGTAGCATATACTTTATATTATTATACAAGAACTTCACTTTATTGCATTTATTGATATATTCTCACATAAAGATACACATATATAGTAATTTTATCATGCCAAATTTAGAAATTACACTTAGCCCAATATAATTACTAGGAGTATTCTGTATTTTACTATTTTATTATCTTTTTTAATTTAATAATTTTGTGTCGGACATATATATATATTTTTATTCAGTCAAGCATCTATCAGAACAGTCTTTATACCTCATAAAATAGAGATAAAATTATATATATCTCCCTATCCCCTCCAAACCCTACTTTTACAAATTTCAACCAATTCATAAACCCTAGTAAAATTTAGTCACATCCATATCTATAAATATGTTTAGTTGGTTTTAGTAGGCCAATATAGGCCCAATGATAAGTTCTTAGTGTAGTATTATTAAGCAGATAAACAAGTATATACTAGCAAATTAACTAATATAATTATAATTTGAATCAATTATGGTTCGCGATAAATATCTAGTTATAATTATCATTCGAGTTTTATATAATCCTCATGATTTATACAAACGTTGCACGATTAAATTAAAATTGTGCTCAAATCAAATTATATAGTCAAATATACAACGTTATAAATTGTATAGTGAACTGTGCACAAATTGTATAACGAAATAAACAAACGCTATAACAAAACTGCAAATTATATAGCGAATGATACAAACGTATACAAATGATGCGTGAATTATACAAATATTGTTATAACTATAGTTACAAAATGTAATTACCCAAACTATAGCTATAAAACATAATTAAGGCATTTTTTAAATGACTATATGCGAAAATTTCTCTACTTAATATTTGTTTCGTAGATCCCATGGTGAACATGTGGAACAGGAGACAAATGGCTTTAAGTTCACACATATGATTTTAATTATTTTAATTCTCACTCAGTATTTTGATACTTACATCAAAATTCAATAAAACTAGAATTTCGCACATTAAGGGTCTATTTTTGGACATAATTTGTTCTATCCAACTTAAATTCAAAAATTTTAATTAAAATCGAAGGGTTCATAATCATTTCACCACAATCCATATTGGTTACGCCATTTATTTAGATATGACTATATATATTTAATGTCAGTGCATAAAATCCTTTTTTGCCTCTATTCCACCTCTTCTTGAAAGTTTTTAAGTGGAAGATTTATTCAAAGATCACCCTTATTAAGGTCATTCTTGTAAATCCACCCATCAAGAACCAGAACTACAAGATTGGGCCTAAAAACTGGGCCCAAAACGAATTACCTTCTCGGCCCATCAATCATTAACATATCTTACGGCTCTAGAATTTCCTATATAAATCAACGAAAACCCTAATTCCCTTTTACTCCAATTACTGCCGCATCTTTTTCTTCCATAGATTTGCCCAGAAAGGTTAAGAGAACTCTTCGATCATTACCGATTGAGAATGAGAGCTAAGGTAACATGAATTTCGTAGCGAAATTTCTCTATTTTCACTCATTACTTAAGTTTTCCATGCTCAATTTCGTTATTTTTGTCGTTTTTTTACAGTGGAAGAAGAAGCGTATGAGGAGGTTGAAGAGGAAGCGCCGAAAGATGAGGCAGAGATCGAAGTAGAACTGCATTCCGCAGTTCTCGATGGTTCTTTGTTTAATCATCTTTAGCTTTATGCTGTTTTAAGTTTTTAGATTGGAATTGCAGTAAAAACAAGTGGTGATTTTGTTTATTGACACCGAATTCAGATTCTGATATCCGTTTTTGGTTATAGATTTATGCTTTTTA
>JAOTQR010000092.1:1312845-1333516 GCA_025774065.1 Solanum ossicruentum | reverse complement strand
TATGGTCTGGATCTTGCATTTGAAGTTGTGGTTGCATTATGCGTGTATTCTCAAGCAGACAACTGAAGTTTGTCCTGCTTGCTTCTAAGTTAATTCTTTGTTTCTGCTGATTCCTTTGTATTGTAACAATTAATATGTCAATCTTGAAGTTGCCCATAGCACTTTGATTTAGTGGTAGAAGAGTGCAATATCTGACAATTAATGTGTCAAATCTTGAGGTTGCCCCTAGCACTTTGGTTTAGCGGTAGAAGAGTGCAATATCTGATGTGAGTTGCACTAAAGCTTGGTATTTAAGTTAAGGTTGATAAAGGGCACATAGCCATTATTCATTGAGTTGTGATGTTTACTCTAATGGCTTGTAGTGGTTTTGCTACCTGGGTCACATGACTCTTTTAAAATGCTGAACTCCTTTCTTGCTTCAATGCTTAACGAACAAAGCGCATGATGTAATTTTCAAGGCTTACTTGTACTCAAATCTTTTTTCCTGTTTGTGTGATTAAAATTTAGAACTGACACGAATTCAAGAGCTTGTTTTATTCAATTCTATTCCATTCAAGAATTCCTGCCTTTCCAAGTATTCACGTCCTAAGGTAAGCACAAACAATATCTCATACTCCAAACAAATGTCTATGTACCTAAGCATATTGGGCGCCCTTAGAAAAAGACGGTGTGCTGCTCCATCCCATAATTTATAGTTCAAACGCTGTACGTACGTTGAAAAGATGTATCTAATCTTAGCGGCATGATGTGGCTATAGTGAGGGTATTTATCCATTGTTGGTATGTTGGAGAACTTCCATGAAATACAAGTTGAAACTGCTGCCAATGGATTGGTGGTCACGTGCGCTCTGAATTCTCTGTCTGAGAGCTTTTTTTTTTTTTAAACGCCGTTGCAACACTGACAAAATATTGATCATCACGTCATTATGAGTGTTAGATAGATGATGCTAAAATGACAAGGAAGGATTCAAAATGAAATAGTTCAAAAGTTATGTCATTGATGCAGGTAACACTCAGAAAGGGAGAAACATATACAATCTGCTGCGGATAAATACCCTACTACATGTGGATGCATGTAAAAATCCTCGTCTCCCTGCTTACCTAGATGACACTTAGAAAGAAAACATTGGTGTTCCAAGCAGCATTCTACCTCAAAAATCAAACTGGTCTATTTAAAGTGTAAAAATTACCCCATATAAAGGACAATATGTGTAATTTATTTAAGCGGGGTTTCGTTGGAAGGCTTGTTATGTTAGCTTCAAAAAGATATAAGTTGTGTTAGCAGGGGCGGAGGCAGCTAATTGTTAAGGAGGGGTTCGAATGAATTCTTTTTGGTAAAAAGTTATACTATTTGTACATCGTTATTAGTCTTTTTTTTTTTTTGTTTCTTTTTCTTTTCCTTTTTTGCATATCTGGTTTATATGCTTATGGAATTTTGAGATGAGAGTTCTCAAGAAACAACCTCTCTACCTTTGTAAGGTAGTGGTAAGCTCTGCGTACATTCTACTCTTCCTAGACCTCATTTTGTGGGATTTCAGTGGGTATGTTGTCGTCCTTATTATAATGGTCAAAATTATTTTTTAAGTTTATATACTTAGATGCAAACCTCCTTCCAATAGTTCATGTACTTATCTTTTAGATTTTGAATTCTCTTAATTAGAATTTTTAGCTCCGCCACTCTACGTTAGCATTACTAATTTTTTGTGGAGTTCATCCTTATTTTTGTTTCCAAAGATTTTTTGGGAAATATGCCCTCATATTACAACTAGTCAAATCTAAATTAAATCCTATCGCTCGTATAAATATTTTATCTACAATGAATAATTTCATGATTCTATAAAAAATTTATCCGCACTAGCCAAACTAATTCTTGATCCTTGAGAGCTTCGGTGTGCCTATGTGATGATCACCTTGTTCATTTACAAAATCCAACACATTCTTATGTCAGAAATCATCTAACTCTATGCTTTTATTCTGTTATTAATTAAAATTTTTGATATGCACACAAATTTTATTACTTACTTAAGACTACCGGATTAAAAAAGGGTCATGATCATTGCTATTTTACGAGTTTGAATCCCTATAATATAAACACTAATGCAAAATAGCCTATCTATTTTTCTGTCAATGATGTGAAAAATTCTTTAAATAGCACTAAAATTAAATAGTTCGAGGATAAAACTAATAATTCGTCATGTTTAAAAGTATTTTAATAGTTTTCTCTTTTATAAAATAGCGCAAAAAATTCAACACCACCCTTTATCGAGGTCATTCTTGTAAATCCATCCATCCAAAACCAGAACTATGACATTGGGCCTAATAACTGGGCCCAAGACGAATTACATTCTAGGCCCATCAAGTCATCGACATATCTCATGACTCTTAGAATTTCCTATACAAATCAACTAAAACCCTAATTCCCTTCAGTCTTTCGGAAAATTCGCCTAGCTTTTAATTCGCCTCAGACCAATCAATCCAAGCGAAGAAATTTGATCATGCCACGACGATCTATATGGAAGGGCCCTTTTGTTGATGCATTCCTTATGAAAATGAAGCAGCAGAAAGATCTTCTTTTTAACAGGAAAATTTGGTCACGTAGATCTTCTATTTTGCCGGAATTCGTTGATTGCACTGTACGAATTTACAATGGAAAAAATTTTGTTCGTTGTAAGATTACTGAAGGAAAGGTTGGTCATAAATTTGGAGAGTTTGCTTTGACACGAAAACGAAGACCTTCGAGAACAAATATTGGTCGCTCCCAGCCTAAGAAGTAAAGACAACTCTTTGATCATCACCAATGAGAGATAAGGTAACATGAATTTCCTAGCGAGATTTCCACATTTTCACTCATTCCGGAAGTTTTTTTATGCTCAATTTCATCATTTTTTTCTTCTTTTTTTTTTACAGTGGAAGAAGAAGCGTATGAGGAGGTTGAAGAGGAAGCGCCGAAAGATGAGACAGAGATCGAAGTAGAATCGTATTCAGCAGTTCTCTATGGTTCTATGTTTAATCATCTTTAGTTTTATGTTGTTTTAAGTTTTTAGTTTGGAATTGCAGTAACAATGAGTGGTGATTTTGTCATATTGGCACCGAAATTCAGATTTGTTTTGAGTTTGATGAATGGGGTGTTGGTTATTTGTCCTGCTAGTTCCTTGTTTGAATTATCTACATCCATATGTATTTGTGATAAGTTGTGGTAGATGAAACAGGATGTATTGTATAGATGGTTAACTAAATGAAATAGTTATATTTGTTGTTCATTTTAATGTTTATATCATGTGTCAATGTTTAATTGACTGTCTTTTCAGCTTTGTGAACATGATTGGTTGTTGATGTTTGGTTCATTATCAAAGGCACTTGTTGTGTTGTTGTTTGATCCTAAAACAAAGGAGTTCAGTCCATCATGCTCTATGCTAGGTAGATATGGTCTGGTTAAGATGTCAGTCTATAGACTTTAAGTGATCGAGGTAAATGTGGTTTTGTATTTTATGGACTTTTCTGGTTTTGAGACGAGGTTTCCCAGGAAACAGCCTCTCTACTTCTATGAGGAAGTGGTAAGATCTGCGTACATTCTACCCTCCCTAGATCCCACTTGTGGGATTTCACTGGGTATGTTGTTGTTGGACTTTTTTGTTTATTGTAAAGGTCTTACCGAAGTTTGCTTCATATCATTGTGTTATCTTGTTTGAAGTTCCATATTGAAAAAGATATGAAACTGAGAAATTTTTGTAGTTTGAACTGAAATTTTAGTGAAGTCCAGATTTTGACTAGAGACGAGATACCTATACTAAATGAATATGAAATGTGTTTATGTAGTTTGGATGCGTTGCAACTGAATTGTTAGACTTGTTCTGATGTGATTGTAAGTTCTAGTAGCAGATATGCTTAAATGGAGCAATATGGAAGTTGGTATCTGTGTAGTTGATCCCTTGTGATAGTTGAATAGTAAATTCAAGAAACGGTTTGAAACTAGACCATACTAGTTTACAAGTAAAATGAGATTTACTCCTTCAGTTTTATCCTATTAGGCGTTGTTAGTTAAAGTGTCATGAATGTGATAATGCATTGTATGTATGGCATGCCATTGCTGTTACTACCAGCATGAAACTGAGTGCTAAGAGATGACCTAGAGCTTGAAGTGTGGAAGTTTGATTGTTTTCCCTGTGCAAACATGGATTTTGGATATTATACCCTTTGCTTTTGGTATGGTAATGGGAGGGCTTTGAATGCTCACTTTGTTCTTCAGTTTTAGTGCAGTAATATCTTTTATGGCCTGGATTAGTCATCGTACTTACAGAGTGAAGTAAAAAGGTTGTGTTGTATTGTCTGGATATTGAATTTGATGTGGTTGTCGCATTATGCATGTTTAGTCGCAAGCAGACAACTTAAGTGTTTCTTGTTTGAAAGTTAGTTCCTTGTTTCTGCTGGATAAAGATTTCCTTTGTATTGGCACAATTTAATGTCTCATTCTTAAAGTCAATTGCCTTTAGCACTTTGGTTTAGTTGGTACAAGGCTGCAACTTATGATGTGTCGTTGGTTCAGATCCTAACGTAGACAAAAGCTAATACTAATCATAGTTTTGCATCTTCCGATTTCCTGCTCATTTAATTAGATTTGTGATTATTCAATGCTATTACAATCAAGTATTTCTGCATGACTGAGAGGCCTTTTTAATTATTCATGGCCGGGATTGGACTTGTTCAATTATCCAAGGGCGTGCTGTTAACCACTATAACCTCTTCTTGACAATCACTTGTACTTTGATTTTAGAGCTGAATTTTATGCAACTAAGTTTGTTTTAACATTGGGATATCAATGTCTAGCTTTATTACTATTGCCATTGTTGATATGAGCATAATTGGTGATGAAATTGTGTCGATTGAGTTCCCATGACTCGACTCGGTGCGATTGATCAGTGTTTTGAGTTGCATTTGCGGTTTTACTTGAACACAGATCATGTTCTTCAAGATTTAGTTGAATAAAAACACAAATAATCGTATTATCTTTATTGAGATGTCAATTGTGCATCACATTTATGCTCTCTCTCTACCTTCAGTTAGGTGCATTTGTTTGAAGCAAAGCATAATATTTTGAAATGAGAAGGATGTGTCCCAAGAAATACCAAATGTGAGCACATCAAGCACCTTCAGAATAAGCGAAAACAATGAAATCAATCAAACTGATGCCTTCACGAAACACAAACTCAGGACTCAGAAGAATGCATAAAGAAATAACACCAGCAGGACCTATCGTTACACCCACCCGGCAAACAATTCAACCAAGACACAAGGCAGAGCTTAAAATCAAGACTCAAAAGTTTCTCCAAACATTCGTACAGGTCATGATGGACTAAGCTCTTTCAGGGTGCTATAACCCCAGAGAATCCCTTTAACCACTTCTTGCACTTGTCCAAATACAAGACCAACTTGGTTGGCAAAGAAATGGCATTACAAACCTGAAAACTACATGCGTGAGTACACAGCCTGCATAGCCCTCACGCTGAAACCTTTTCATCCTTCTTCTCTGTGTCCTTGTCTTCGGCTTTCTCCTCCTTATGATCCCCTTCCTTGGTTTTGTCTTCAGCTTTCTCCTCGCTTTTCTCTTCCGACCTTTTATCTTCAACACTTAACTTTTCAAGCAGTCCGGCAGCAGTAGATCCATCTTCAGTTTCTTCATTCTTTTGTGATTCAGCAACCTCTTGAAACATCTCCATGAAGGATTTGCAATCTAAGAAGAAAAATATCAGATGAAGAACACCATTACAAGAAGAGATGTGGAAGAAAGGCAATGATGTGAAAATTGTTGGAGGTCTCCATTGAGATGTCGTGAAATTTTCCAACCATATAAAGTCAAATACTGTAACTCCGCCTGTCGAGGAAAGAATGCAGCAGATGCATAATACAGGCCTATAATGAATCGTAAGGACACTTCGCCAGAGTACATTCTTCAAGCACACCAAAAAGCAATCTTTCACAAAACAAAGAAAATTTTACTCGGACTATATATTATTGACCATGGTGTTTTACCACCATAGCCATGGAGGTATATTTCGATTTCATACTCGAGTCCAAGCTCAGTTCTCTCTAGATACCAACAGAGACCTCAACAAAGGAAATATGACACAAAGATACTCAAGAATCTCAATCTAGCATTTAGGATATCAGTCATCTTAGCTTTAACATCATAAATTTGAATACATTTATTTGTGCAAATTCATATTTCAGGACTAAAAAGTTCACCTGTGTCATAGACAATCCACAATATGGGTGAATAGGTCCACAAATATTTCTACATATTTGCATGATTCAATGATCTGTGATTGGATTCTTAAGAAACGTTACTGTGAATAACATTTTAGCTGTAAAACGTGTCTCGGAGTAACATATTATAAGACGTTACTATGAGTAACATATTATGATAAAAACGTTACTAACACTAATGTTTCTTAAGTTAACGCCGTCAGCACACAACTGAATTTATTTGAATTGTATATAACCTAAAACGTTACTAAGAAATACACTTATACTAGTTTTATAAATTTTTGAAAATCGCATTATTTTGGTGAATTGATTTAAATAATGACTTTCTTTGGTCAAAAACTCCCCAAAGGGAAGTTCATTGGCCAAGTGAAAAGGTGTCATAATGCTACAATGCATGGACATCCATCCCTATTTTACAAAACTCTCTTTAATGTCAATTCAAAGGAAAGGTTCCAGTGAAAGAACAAGTATATACAGTCGTTCGTAATAAACGATTGGCCAATAATAGTTGACAACAATTGCCCAGTTTCCTACAGTTGACCGATTGATCCATAAGAACAGTAAGAGATGATATTTAAAAAGATGCACTTGGAACATAGCGGTAGGAATTAAGAGAGAGTTGGCATCCAATCAAGAAAGAATCACTTCGGATAATTAGACTAAGCTTCCCCCTTGTTTCTCTTCTTTAGCTAATGATGAAGCAAACCCCTAAAGTCAAAGTAGTCCATGAAAGCATCTATTTTTTCGCTATATTCCCTTAACTGCAGATTCAATAGCACCGATTTTCTTGTGAGAGATGGCCTCTTCCAAATTGAAGCTTATTTCTCACTAAACCTCCACAACCAATGCATGAGAAGGCACTAGTTGTGAAGTTTCAAGTTTCTCTGATGGCTAGTCCTCCCTAATTTCGCTCAGTTGAATTTCTTCCCACTTCACTAAATTGTATCCCCCACCCTCCTTGTTTCCTTTCCATAGAAAATTCCTTCTAAGTCTGTTTAATTTTTTTTTTTTTTGAGAACAGTAAAGTTGTATTCATCAGCAACGAGGGTATGCTGACAACCAAACAATACACGGCAAGTAATCATAATTACGAAGAGCCTAGGAAGTCTACTAACTGATCTACTTCATGCATACCCTCTTCTTTACACCCAAAAAGTAGAGTATTAATGCAGTTTTCTTTAACTTTCTGCATTGGGTTAGTAATATTTTTAAAACATCTATTGTTTCTTTCCCTCCAAATTGACCCCCATATGCATGAAGTAACCATATTCCAAAAATTTGTTCTGGATTTGAACTCCAGCCCCCACCCCACACCCCCACACCCCACCCCTTCTCATCCAGCAGAACAGCTTAGTAGATCTGCAGTATGTTCCAGTCATCACTCAAGGATCTTGGACAAGGCTTTGAAACATATACCATATTTGGGTAGTCACTCTACAATGAAGGAACAGATGACTATTTGTTTCCTCCTTTTCATTGCAAAAGAAACATCTAGACACAATCTGAAATCCTCTTTTTCTAGTCTCTCTTGAGTCAGGCATGCTCGTTGCATATCAACCATGGGAACTATTTTATCTTAGTCGGAGTGCTGGACTTCCATATTTGTTTCCAAGGTCCAAAAATGCCCCCAGGATGTGTTGCCAGGTCTCTTTTGTACATTCTTCCAACAGAAAATTCCCCATCCGTTTCATGTTTCCATCTGATTGCATCTGGATTAGTGTTGAGTCCCATGAAATCTTCCAACCTTTACAGTAAATTGGCCACTCTATCCACCTCCCAGTCATTCAAGAGCCTTCTAAAGGATATATTCAGCCCTTGCTGAGACCACATCTCAGCAATAGATGGTCCAGGGTTGTCACAAAAAGAATATAAATCTGCAAAGTCCTCCGTGAGGGTATTCACCATATAGTGGGGGTTGATAGCAACTATGTATCAGGTATAGATTGAAAGAAACCAGAGAATATTTCAAAGCAAAATAAGTTCTCCTCAAGAGGCCACAAGGAAGATAGCACAAGAGGTTATCTTTCGAAGATCCTTATACTCGATTGGCCAAAAGATTTGCGAGCTTGATTTTTATCATTAGCTCTAGTCATAGTATTTCTTTGCTTTTTAGAAAAATGATGTCATAGTGTAAATTGGCTGATTTTGCAACTACAGAGATAAAGAAAGCTACATCTTTTTTTTTTTTTTGATAACAAGGGGAATCCGCAGCAACTGCCCTTTGAGTGCGCACAGGGTAAACCACTCCTCTAGATTGATTAAGACAAAGAAAGCTACCGTCATTGTGCGACTAACAAGGTAAAAGCATTATTGAATGCGAAAATATCAAGCATTTGCCTTTGCTAGTTCGCTAGACCTCCTTCTAACTAGCAAGAGAACTTCAAAACTAGTAGATAGAGATAGTGATGCAGAGATGAGATGACTCACTCTCGATAGATGCAAATCTGAGGCAAAAGAGCTCATCTTTCAGTTCACCATCAGCAAAATCTGGTGCATGCCACACGCAAGACTTCTCATTTCCAGCATGTTCCTGAAGCGTCATCGTTGGGAGAACTGGAGATAATATGTCCAAAACATTACTCAGCAAGAAATAAAAACAAACACATGAGAAGATAAACTGCATTTCAGATCACCCAAGTAAATAAAACTGACAGTTAATAACCAATACTTCCTAATGAGATTTAGTGCAAATATAACAATGCCACAAACTAATTAGTTTCTGCAATAAAGATCCTCGATTTCAGTTGAATGTGTTTCATTAGAATACTCAACTACATATTATTCCCTGAAATAACACATCTCTGCACAAACATACAAACCTCTCTGCTCACTCAAGCGACTCCTGCTGACAGGACAATCAGTCAAAAGAATCACAACATAGTAAATTTAGTCTCACAAAGGTTGAGAAACTTATATCTTAATTTACAATGAAATTAGATGCTTGATGCTCGTACTCCAAAATCTAGGCAAGTATAATGCTACTTGATATTCTAATATTCTTCAACAAATGACACTTTTTCCTCTTGGCCAATTCAGAAAAAGATTAGACACCTTTTAGGTACTTGGGAACTCCTTTAATCATAACATTCTTACTTTACCCTTGGCAAAATTCTCTAGCAGGAATTGACATCAAATATTGATATATTAATAAGAACCCCAAAATTAAATTTCTTTTGAAATACAGACCAAGGTGGTTGGCGCAGATCTTAAGGGTCTTAGATTGGCGCATTACAAGGCGAACTTTGCCAGTTTCCTTATGCTTCAATAGTTTCACAGTTCCAGTGCCTCTCTCTTTCCACTGATTCCCATCTTTATCAAACCTATAAAGCTTAGCTTTCCTGCAAATTTATTCCAAGAAAATCATATCCGAAATCACACAAGAAATTAACTGCATTTACACACCTACTCTGAACCCACCATCTTTATTTGATAGCATTAAAAACAGAATATAAGAAAATATGTGTCATTAATTAAACCCGGAGGTGGATGAATGGACAAGCAATGAACAGATTTACACAGAAAATTGACTGCATTTGACACTTTGTGCTCCGAGACCTACATCGGACGGAATATTTAAAATGATAGGTTTGAACAATTGGGTAATTAGTTAACCCCAGAATTGTATCACTAAGGGCAAGCAATAAACAGGGTTGACAAAAAATTAATTAACTTCATCGACGCCCATATTCTGAACCCACCATTCGTCGGGATTTGAATAATTGGTAATTAACTAAACCTTGAAATAGATTAGTGTATAGAAAATAAAGATATTCTCAAGGAAAACTAACTGCAGTGACAATTGTAATCCAAACATTTGCATTTTTTTCAACAAAGGGGGAGCACATACAACCACAGATTAGAACAATTGGGTCATTTAACAGGACATGACACATCTTTAACTTATCAAGGACGTGATCTTAGAAAGGAAGGTGTAGAGACTGCAGATTAGGCTAAAAAGGTTAATTAATAATTCAGCATTCTCTCACTTTCCTGCAGGATAGGATTCGTGGTAGTACTTGGACCTTCTTTCTTAACCGTGGTATTAGCTCTATTCTCATAGTTTCTTTTGATTCTTCGATTTTGATTATCACCTATAATTTTGTGCTTCAATTATGGAAAATGCTTTATTTGACAAGGTAGCAGTAGAGTAAGTACCCTCCTCATACCGTACTTGTGTGATTACACCGGGTTTTTTGTTGTTTTTGTTGTTGTTGTAGGGCTATTAAACTAACCATAGTATCGGAAAACTAACAGCAGTGACACTTGTAATCCATCATTCTCTTTCTCCGAAGTGAACATTATTTGAACAAATTGCGCTACTAACTTCAACTGTATATTACAGATTTGATCAATTAAACCCTATAACTGGATGAATTGAAAAGTAATAACCAGTAATATGAGAGTAAGAAAGAAAATTACAAATCAATGAGGGGATCTTCATTTTCCTCGCCAGTTGATACAGCAACTTCTTCGAGTCTGACAATTGGAGCCACCTGAGCACCGGTATCTTCGTCATCGGCTCCGGCAGCTTCTTCTTCCTCTTCACGGTGCTCGTGCTTAGGCTCAGTGATCGCCATTTGTAGTATATCAATGAGGTTTGAATTAGAGGGGAGGTATGTTGACAGACCAAATGGATTTATATACCAATTCTTTTAGGGTTTGATAAAAAGAGTAAATAATTAGCTCAAAATACTATTACCAAATTATTTTTTTCTTCTACGTCAAGTCTGTCGCACGCAATCAGAAATTCATCCTAACCCCCTGTGATCGAAAGTGATACTATTTATACATAATCAAAAAATAATTAAATTATACACAAGAGATGTCAAACCACTTTCAACTAATCTGTGTGCTTACTTTTTTTCATATTTTGAACTCTCATCTGTGTGCTTACTTTTTTCATATTTTGAACTCTCATCTGTGTACTTACTTTTTTCATATTTTGAACTCTCTTAATTGAAATTCTAGATTCGCCACTAATCGCATGGAATTTGCTTAGTGCAATTTATATTTTTTGTATATTTTATAGACTACTACATAGTGAGAGTTTATCATGTGCGCATAGGCTACGACAAAATATTCATCCGAAGAGCTAAAGCTATGATGGAGATTTTAGTTGTGAGATACCGAAGTTTTTAGAAAAAAAAATATAGGATGAAAGTGACATTCAGGCCAATTGACGTGAAGGAGTTGAATTTATTTTAGTGTGATGCGATCTTTATTTCTTGGTTTTAAATATGATGATTTGTAATTTTTATTTTTGTTACTCATTTGATGAAAATTTGTGGACTAAAAATATTCTTATTTATGGCCTAATTTCTTTAGGTGAAGTTTAGAAAACTTTATCTCATTAGTATCTAATTCAATCCCTCGATATGTGTTATTCGATATCATTTGAATTTTGAGACTAATTCATTCAATTATTAGGTTACACCTTTAGATATTGCTATTAGTATTATTAATTGACTTACTATCGTTATATTGTTGTTACTGTAGTTTAATAAATACAATTTAATTGCAAATGTAGAAATCATATTATCTCGTATAAATGTACATTTCGAAGAATGACATTGAATATGTTGTATTCTCTTATTGTTTTCTACAACGAGCTTTTCAAATAACTCTACCAATTAAAGTTCATCGCCTAGTAACTCTTGCTTCTTACTAAAACCAATTACATGGTTCCACCTTTCTCAAACCCACTTGTAAAACCCCATTGAATATGTTGCATTCGCTTATTGTTTTCTGAGGGGACCTATTCATAGCAGAGAAGTATGTCATATTGCATTACTTGTAAGTTTGTTCAATCCCTAGAAGAGATGAGGAATAACGACAACATAGGAATCGAATAGCTAACAATAACATACTCAGCTATATCCCACAAGTGGGATCTGAGGAGGATAGACTGTACACAGACCTTACCGCTACCTCATAGAAATAGAGAGATTGTTTCCTAAAACTCTTAGCTCAAAACCTATAACCAAAAAGACTAGATATGCCAAGGAATCGAATAACTGTCCATCAAAGTTCGACACCCGGTGATTCTATCCTCAATTGAAACAATGTTATGGTTATGAGAAATAATGATAATATGTATACCAAATAACTCTTGTCCACCAAAGTCGAACACCTTGTGATTCTAACCTCGATTGAGAGTTGGTGTCTTCACCGGAGAGTTCTCTTCCAGGGATGGCTGAACCAAGGAGCTTGGTCCTGAACTGTAAGCCCGAGAAGAACTCAAGGCACTATAGGCCACCGCTCAAACAATGGAATGGTTCCATTCATTTCATTGACCACTATGCCACGGCCAGGAGGCGATTCTCATCTATCCTAGTTCAAAAGTAACAAGAGAACAGAACACTTAAATTGAAGGTTTGAACAATAGAGCATTATAGCATTGGAAACCCCATGTAACAAAAGTCTCAGGACAAAGGACAACTACTGCCCATTGCCCTTTCTTGTATATAGGGAAAGGCCGCAAGAAAGATTCGAAACAACCTCAATAATCCACATTAAATATAACAAAGAACCAAATAGTTCTTGGAATTGAAATCAAGATTCAGCAACTTTTGGTTCTCCTTCCATAGGCTCAGCTTGAGACGACTCCTCCTTCTCACCTTTCTTGCCTGCTAGTCAAAAGACAGTGATCATAAGAATTCCGAGAATCAACCATCACAACAAGAACGCCTCAATCCTAAGGTAAGGCGACTAGAGATGTTCTCTATATATGAATTTCTGATAAGGCGAGCTCCTACAAAAGACTAGACCTAAGGTAACAAACTAACATGACCGAATCCCAGTCTCAACTCATTGATATCTCACTGATATCACACCTATATAGGATACTTTTCTTACATTGAAAGTAGTCATTCTTATATCGTCAATCATTGTTCTGCAATTTTCTATTTGCACTTGTTTGACGAAGAATTAAACATTACATTACTTCAGTTATTTTTCAAATGCTTTGTGTTGAAATTACCTTTCTTTTTCTTGCCGCCACCTTTCTTCTTAGTCTTTACAGGAAGGGCTAGCCAGGTCTTGATGTCAGGTTGATCATCTAATGTCTTTGCAGGTGCCAGCTCCTGGATAGCATGAGATGTGATCCTATCTGACCCGTTGGGCATCAACAGCACTGTGAATTTGATGTGAGCAACCAAATCACCTGCATATCGTTATAAGGAAAAAAAATTATAAAGTGATTTTATCTGGAAAATGACATTCCTGATGAAATACAGAAAAAGAATGACGCTCCTTAAGCATTGTGTTAGGTTATAGAACAGGGCTAAAATAGTACGCACCAGGTTTCTCATGTAGAACAGGATATGGCTGCAACAGATCATGGTTGACACATTCAACTAGTCCCAAACGAGCTCTTTTCTCCTCCAAATCCCTGTTCAAGTTATGCAGAACAAGGATACAGCATTGATAATTATAAAACAACTACATTTTTTACGCACATTGTTCATAATGAAAACATTTTAAATCAAGATGACCTTGCTGTAAATGGCATGATAGGGAACTTCTGACTGATTTCACTGAAGATAAACCTTGATGCTTTCATCTTCAGGTTGTAGCTTTTATCTACGGCTCTCTTGTAGATGGTTGTTTGTTTCTCATCCAACAACTTTGGCTGCAAAAATTTTGGATGGCACAAGAAAGTTTACATTTGTGATTTGGGTTTCCATGTAATATCCAGGCTTCAAAGTTTCAACATTTACCTTTCCTTCACCAGTGCTTGTAACAATGTCAATTGAATAGACCTCATTCTCCTCAAATTCTGCATCATCTACTCTGGTATCAGGATTGGACACACTTAGCACAACTTTGTTTCCATCAATCACAAATTGCTTCATTTGATGGCTCAGAACACCCTCAACGATCTTGCAGTCATATGCTGCAGCAACTTTCTGAATAGCTTCTGTTACATCCGAGTTCTGCAACATTAAAGAATCTTAGTAACAAAAATGACACAGAAACCTTTGGAGCACTATAAGTATGAAACTGGTAACACTATAAAAAGAACTATTGTGATGAACTGTCAAAACAACAATTCTTGAGACAAAAGGCATGCTATCTAGGAATAGGTGATAGCGGCAAAAGACATTTAACAATTAACTCGTAACAATGAACTCCACCAACTAAGCCACAATCTCAGACAAGTTGGGGTTGGCTATATGATCCCACTTCTTCATTTTAAGCAAATTTCGAATTGATCCAGAAGTCTTCAAATTTCAGATGGATGCTTGTGCGAGCTTGAATTTCAAATCCACTTTTTTAGCAATAATAGACTGGGAAAGATGGTAATAAACATCCTCCAAGTGGGCATTTGGAGTTCAGACTAAGGAACAGTTTGGTTTCGCGAACGATTTTGGATATTTTGGGGATTTTTTCCCTTGATAACTGAGAAATCCATCTGTGGCCCACCCTCTGGACCAACCACAACCTTCTAAATTCGGTGGATGATGAGTCAACCCCTCTACCCTTCTCCAGTTAAATACCAAGCATTGCTTTGCACGGTGTGGAGCTTGAACCTGTGACCTCAGCAACAAATTCTCAACCCTTTCTACTTGAGTTAGGCTCCGGGGGCTTTTTGGGGTTTCGTTTTCAAAGAATAATTATAGGTTGGTGAGAGATTGGGTCTGATTTTTTGGGGAGATCACTGAAATCCTCAATACAATCTTGAAGTTTCCATATGGGTGGAATTAATAATCAAACCCAAGTAAACTACGAGGCTTAATGAGATAATAGGTGCAAAACTTGAGGAGAAAACATTGGCCAAGAGGAGAATCTTGAAAGGAGATAAAAGGAAAATGCGTGAGAGAGAAATTTCCATATATAAGATATTTCATTTTCAATTTCAACTTGACTTTTATTTTGATTACAAAACTCATTGAATCTGTACCCGCATTTCCCCGTCGACTTTTGGTCAAAAGAAACCAAAATCGGGTGACCAGATTGAGTACCAATCCTTGACCCATGTTGTTTTGACATGGTGCGGCACCGAAAGTGAAAAGTTGACCTAGTAAACATTGCTACTGTCTATCATCGCTAGATCAAGGATTCCATAGCATAAAGCCAGAGATCACCATCAATGTACCTTCAAGGTAACCCATTCACTCTATACTTGTAATTTCTTTCTACTTTTTGAGATTGAGGTTTATATTTAATGCTTAAGGTGAAGTATTTAATCTAAATAATTAAATTACACTATCAACTGAATTTGACTTGAAGCAGCGCTGGATAAACCCCCGCTCCTATGCAATAGCTCACAAACCACATAAGAGAGGTAACTCGCATAAGGCAAGCCCGGTTCAACATATATATATATATATATATAAGGAAATGTATATATAAGGAAATGTACAAACATTAACCATGGCACACAAAGAACCAATGCGCCTCGTGACGCAAGTAGTTTAAGCTCAAGTTTAACACCTTGGGGACACATGTTCGAGCCTTGTTGGGTAAATTTTCTTGAAATTATTTTTTTATCATGCGTAAAATTTCTTGTAGTTAATTTATTGTTATATATATATATATATATATATATATAAAATATCAACCATGGCACCTAGAGAAACAATGAGCCTCGTGATGCTAGTGGTTAAAGCTCAGATTTAACACCTGGGGACGCATGTTCGAGGGTAAATTTTCCTGAAACTGTTTTTTATCATGCGTACATCCTTTTGCAGCTAATTTATTGTTAAAAAAATCTGGAAAAGAAGAATCGAACCCTAGACCTCTTCTAACTAAAACCTTTAAACCAAATATACAAGTCTAAATCTTGTGTAAAAATTTGCTAATACATATTAAGTATAATCTTCCACTGTGAATATTGTGCTACATACGTTACTATTCAAAGCAGTGCAGCACCCAAAGCTTCCAAATCCAGGATCCTCCGCCGACTTAGAGTATAGAAATTTGGGGAAAATTGTTAGTTCGTTGAAAATGGCTATATGAGAAGTAAGATTAATTATAAGTAAATTGATGTATTAATGAAGTTGAAACACACCTATGAAGATGAGATCTCTTACAACCTTGGAAATTAAGAACCTTGGGTTTTTTAGCCAAAAGTTGAATTTGGCGAAATTTAATTTATTGAGATTAAGATTAATATTGATTTCATTATATGTAGATTGAGTTACTAGTAGTTGTTGGCAAGTGTAGAAATTATCCTTTCTAGTAAAGAATTTTGGAGTGAGCTAAGACTTGGTTCTTACTAAAGTTCTTTCCTTACAAAGCCATACCAATAAAGGGTTTGATTAAATTTTCTGAAGGTTAAAGTGAGTTTACTTGGAATGAGTGAGCTCACATTGCTTATCACCAAATGAGTCTATCAAGTGCTCTATGTTTCCTTCTATGTTTATCCACCTGACCAAGCAATAATGTACCTTATTTGGTAGACGAATGCAATACTTAATTTCGGACGCATGTTGCCAACTAGCTAATCCTTTCATATTGACCAGTGACTCGTCAACCTGTCTACAACTGACTAATAAGGAGGAATACAACCAACGAAATAGTACTGTTGTGATTCTAAATGCTAATTTCTGTGATATAACTACTGGCTGTTATGATTATGATAAAGTTAAAATGTTGAAACTTTTTAAATGGTAAATGTATAAGGAGGGGGTTACAAGAAACCAAAAAAAGGGTTACTAAATTTGTCATAACGAGGATAACATTAATGGTAACCGTACAAAAGGTTACACGAAACCATAAAAGCGGTTACTAACTGTGCCACAATGAGAACACAACATGAATTGCGGCTATATAAAGGGTCACAAGAAGCAATACAAAAGGCTGCTAATATTGCCATAACAAGGCACAGAAGATTCAGTGGTCATATAAAAGGCCACGAGTAGCCATATGGAGGGTTACTAATGGGGCACACAAAAAGTTTAATAGACTGAAACAACTTAAAAGAAAGTGAAAGTATGACTTAATGAACTAATTCATGAGTTTTAGTGATTGCTTTCTTGCTTCTCGTGGTAAAATACTTGAGGATTAATTATGACTTGCTTCCTCTCTTATCCCTTCATTACCTGCATGTTTTGATTCAAGATGACGTTCTGACTTTGAGGAGAATGTTAAGACTCACTGACTACTATTAGTGGTGTACTGGAGTTCTCTCTGTGGAACCTAATGTAGACACAGATTTCATAGGTGAGCACACTACGAACATTCATAGATTGGTGAACTCTGCCTTTGACTATGGATTTTCTTTCTATTTCAGTTAGACATTACATCCACTATTTGTTTTGGGTATTAGCCAGGAAATCTATATCATGTCAGCTTCATAGTGTTTTCAATACTTCCTAGTTGTTCACAGATTTCAATATATTTTTGGATTATTTAACAATTGTTGGAATGAAGTTCTGATCCAAAAGTTCAGTTATTTATCATAAATGCACGGGGTTATGTACTGGTTAGCAGAAAAAGAATTATCCCGACATATTGTTTTGCTATACCTAATCTTTTGGAAAAACAGAGGAGACTACTTTATAGCCGCAGAGAAATCATCAACTTGGTTCTCAAGCTTAGGCCATCAGCACGGCATAACTGTGGTTCATCCATATCCATACAAACTGGTAATACAATGCCCTTACCCACATATAAATCATATTTATTCTATGTAATCAAAACCACCCAAAACACATTTTCTCATACCCAGAACTCTTTGATGTACAACTCGAAAATCAATCCTTTCAAAAGACAAATTAAGCCCATCACTTTAGAACAATAGATAACAGTATTTTCAGGCAAAACATAGAACTAATGTTTAGCAACCGAGACTTGACTGGCGTTAATACTCGTGGTCTTCACCAGGCAATGATAATTGTCATTGCGAGCCATATACATATCAGTGGTGGTAGCTGAACTTTGAAAAGCGCAACTTGATGCAAGATAACTTCTTCCATATCTTCCATTATAGAACTAATATCCGACCATTCCAGAATAAACAGAGATACAGATTAAACAATTACCTTCCTTCCTGGTCTTACAAGCCTCAGAGCAACTTCAGCAGCTGTATTAGCAGCCGCTATAACATCAGCAGCTCTACCGGTAACAGGTCCTCCCTGGAGCACATGTGTATGAGCAACAACAGCAATAAAGCCATCTATATGACACCCCATATCACTGCAAAAAGGTAATCATAAAGCTTATCTGATTCCACAATACAATAAAAGAGAGTTAAGTATCAAAAGGAAACTTCATGTTTGGATTGGGAGGGGGAAGAGAAGTTTAGCCACATAATAAACAGTTCTTCAATTTTGAGCTCGGTCAAATTTCATACTTCTCTTTCCTACCTACCACGCACAATCATGGCAAGAAATGAATCACCTCAAAGTGCTCTAAACTATTACTTACATTTTCACCATATCACCTTCTTCCAATACTGACTCATCACTAGCCAGTGGAGAAAAATGGCATACGGTATTGTTAACTGAAATGCAGGTTGGGAATGCCACACCCCTCTCGATTTTCTTCTTCACATTCTTGTACATATTCCCTGTTTGCCTGTACCAGAATTTACTCATCAAATTGACCTCTATATATCATATATGCCACCAATTCTGAAATACATAGTCTATTGAGAAAAATTAAAATGAGCAAAGATCATACTCCTTGATAAAGGCATCTCCTTTTTCACAAAGATCAACTATCTTTGCTTTTGGCTTGCACTCAGCCACCACCAACTGCAGAGCTTCTGAAAAATTAATAGAAAAATATTAAAATTTAAAACCTTCTTTGTTACACCTTATATTATATCATTACTATTTGAGTACAAACTGTTTATTTTCTTCTCTTTTTTCTTGATAAAATACGATTTGTGGAAAACCAAGCTAGTTCATTTACTCCTTCAGTTTCAATTTGTTTGTCTTGCTTACCTTTTCAATCCGTTTAAAAAAGAATGTTTCTTACTCCATTAGCTTACTTTTACTTGTCACATTTAACATAATTTAAAAAAAGCAATTATTTTAGCCTCCACATTAATTCTTTATGCCCAAAATGATTTCTCAAAACGTAAGACTATTAACATGGGTGGTATTATGGTAAAATACTCATACTTACCTTTGTTCGGAAACTCTTTAATTTTATTATTGCCCAAATGGCGCTTAAGTCCACTAAATTAAATGACATTTAGGGTACCATCTTTAAAACAAAAGACCACGAGACTCAAACTTTCTTCAACCTCGTGTCAAGTCAAAACCAATCAAACAAATTGAAATGGAGGAAATACAAAAGTTTCTAACATCAGTAGTGATATTCAGTTATCAGATAAACCCCAAATAGAGAAACCCCATTTTCGGCGGAACGATTTTCGATCCAATAATCAAAAGGGGTATACAGGAAACATGTAAGGATTCTATACATAACAAGCAATGAAGCAGAAATCACCAAAACGAATGAGATAAAGAACAAAAGGGGTTGTGCAGAACATTAACTGTTGACCAATTTTCAATCCAAAAATCAAAAAGGGGGTATACAGAAAACAAGTAAAGATTCTATTTTTAACACACCCAAAAACAAAAAAAAGAAGCAAAAGGGGTTATAGAATATTAACTGTTGACGATTTCAGCAGCACTCTTGTACTTAGTAACAACCTCAGGACTTGTCAGATCCAATTCCTTCTCTTCTCTCTCGTCATCCGACATGGTTATCAACAATGGGTCAAGCTGAAACAACAGAGAAAAACAAAGAAATTTAACAAAAACAGTGAAAAGGGGCACTGAAAAAAGCATATGAATTACACATACACTTTGATTTCTTGATTGAATGAAATGGAGGCGAAAAGGGTTCACTTAGGGTTTTTCTTTTGAATGTGTTTTTTGAGTTGGGAAATTTTATATTTTATGGGAGACAAGTGAATAGATAGTATTACGTGGCATTAAGTGGGTCCCACTAAGAAAAAATAGTGACGTGGATGATTTTTGGGTCAATATTTGGGGGTATTTTAAGGTTGCAACAATTTAATTATTCCTAGTCCTAGGTAGTCCTTTTTGATTCTTGGATTGAAATTTAAGTATTTTTCCTTTAATAGGTATAAGTGTATTGATTGTTTTTTTGCCTATATTAAAACAAGTACATTTGGTACTTGTTTGGATGATTGTTATATTAAATACGATGTTTGTTTTGATTAATACTTAAAATATATTGCATCATATTATTAAATTTATCGTTCAATAATGGTAAAAAAATTATATATCATGATCAATTTAGTGTGATCGTATTGTTACCTTAATTTTTTATTTTGTATTTACTTATTACTTTATCATTTTATAAAAGTTTTACCTTGTAATCTATTTTTCTTGTAGATTTATATATATTTTAAATTATTGATGTGTGATATTATGTATTGACGAATAATGATACAATTTATTCAAATATTGTATTCATTAAAATAA
>JAOTQR010000092.1:1292232-1306067 GCA_025774065.1 Solanum ossicruentum | reverse complement strand
TATAAAGAAAATTGGCTTAGCATGTGTTCACGTGCCCCTATCGGGCACTGGTCACGACCCCAGGGAGGGGTGTGACATTAACTAAGTGAACCTTTAAAATATTTATGTAAACTTCATACAAATGTCTATATAAGCTAATAATGTAAATACTTGCAGTGCTAATAATAGTAATAATGTTTAAAATACAAAAGATTGAATTGGCTCACTGGCTTTGACTACATATGAAGTCTCAATAAACTAAAGATAGGTATCACAACAAAACTCACGATTATCTGACTACAAAGTGAATAGACTGGACTAATTAACTAGAGCCCTCTGAAAATGAGGAGGTCTCACCAACTGCTGATGGGAAGATGTTCAATTGAAAATTTTGTTGTTGCTGTTCGGAGAACTCAAATGTGCATCATAAAACAATGTAGCGCCAAAGTGTGTCGATAAATGAAATGTACCATATGTCAAATGGCCAAAACAGGTACTCAGAATAAGATGCTCAACTCAAAGATCTAACTCAAAATAACTTAGCAACAGAAGTAGTGTATTGTAAATAAAATATTATTTTAATATGTTAATGAATGCAACTCAATGAATGAAAATTAAAATACTCAAATGCTTTGCTAATATATCTCAACTCAAAGCTTAACTCAGAAATAACACAGTTATAGAAACAATGCAATGTAAGTAAAATATCTGGTGTAATGCATAAATACATGTAACACTCTATATATGAAAATAAAATAGACTTTAGCTTGGGGAGTTTCTCTAACTGAATATCACGACTCTGAGCCTCGTGATAATACAATTGCGGATCAGTTAAAAAATTGCGGATCAATATTAAATAACGCTCTCTAAGTCAGCCAACATAACTTAGCAAGTGGGCACAAAAATAAGCTAAGTCCGCGACGCGGACGTGAGCAAAAGTTGAGAAAAGCCAGATTTTCAGGGATTTTTAATGCTACAAATGATCTCAGCTTAGTTGTAATTAATCATTCTGTCCTCATCTTGTCTTTGCTGTACGAAAGTTCTTGGAAGGAAGAAGAAATACAAGTTCTTCAACCTTTTGGTTAGTTTTATCTTTCATTTTATTGTTTTGATTATGAGTTTGATCATGTTTTTGGCTTGTAATTTTGAGATGAGTTGCTAAACTCATCATTTTCTGGGATTGTAACTTAGACTATGTTTTAGTTGTTGAAATTTTTACATTTATGAATGAGTTGTGATTGTTCTTATACTCCTTAAATCTCCATTTTTAAGTTTGATCACCTTGAAAATGAATTTGTTGTGTATCATGAATTCGAAAGATGTTGTGATGCCAAGAACATAGGTAGTATAAGGAGCTTATTTGATTTATGAAAATAAGTTGATTTGTGTATTGGAGAATTGTGACATCTACCTCTACACCTTGCTTGATTCCAAATAAAGGATTAAATCATTAATGCATTTTTATTGGATTGTCTATCCTCGCTCAACGATGTAGCTAGGCAAACACTAAAAATAGGCTAAAAAGAGGTATGCAACACTATTTTGGTAATTTCAACCCTTTGAATCAACAATCAACAACTCGAACATAAGTATAATATTTGATAACTAATTCGACGTCAAGAAAGTTACAATCCCGGAATTTCATTTACCTTGGTATTTAATCAAAAGAATACATTCAAGTATAATCTTACTTTTTAGTTTTCAATATTTTAAAGTTAGTTCATAAAATTAAATTGTATATAAAATCTTTCATGAATAAAACAATTTGGAATATTACCAAGTTATATCAAGTCCTTTGGGTTCGACATCCCGATCTTTAAAAAGATCACTATATTACTTATTTAGACTATGTACACTTGCGTGTGTTAAAGGCCAACAATTTGAAATGATTTTTGTATGTTGTTTTTGTTACATACCTGTAATACAAAAAATTCTTAAAGAGTTAAAGGATCATGTTCAACCCTAGTAATCTCCTTTTCTCCCTTTATCTGAAAGATGTATGTGTGCTTGAAAAAGAATGAGCATGAATTACTAGTATTGAGCCCTCAAAATGACAGGGTTTTGATCGAAGAGAGGTAGAAGAAAGACGGGAATGCACTTGCTTAAAATTGAAAATGGGGTACTATAATGGAGTAAGTCCGCGATGCAGAGTTGTTCCATTTTAGTATTTTTTTTTTACAGAACACGTTAAACGTATATATTGAGAGTGCTTTATAAATAAAGGGGTCATCAACTATACTAACCTATCTTAGGATGAAAAGTCTCACATCTCGAAACACAAGAGAGATACTAAACATATAAGTAAATAAGTCTTACCTACTAGTGATGCTTTTTAAAGTCATGCCGGCCTGGACGTAAAACAGACAATATCATTAGCAGGCTGAGCTGTTACAAATAGTATCAGAGTTACTCCTGTATCAGCCTTGTCGATGTGGCTATAGTTGAATTCAGTTTAAGCAAATCCCGATGAGGCGGGACAAACCTCAGTGGTGAGTCTCGGCGAATCCCATACGGTGGGGTGAACCTCAGCGAGGACGCTGAGTTCATAGAGGGAGTGTATGTAATAACCCATCTTAAGTTGAGAAGTCCACATATCAGCAAAACACAAGAGAGAAGTTGGCATATAAGTAAACAAGTTGTACCTACTGCTGACACGTTCTAATGCTATGTGGACCTAGGTCCAAAGCGTACAATATCGTTAGTGGGCTGGGTTGTTACATCAACACATAAAACGCATACACTGAGTATGTTTTATGAACAAAGGGGGTAAATAAACTAAGTGGGATGCAGACCTGTCGCACACTCTTCTGGTTAAACAACTTTGCCTGAAAAAGTTACCTTTCGAGTTTCTTAACCAAAAATTCTACCAAAATAATTTTTGTACTTATTTTTGAACCCTTTTTGACTTTTCGACCCAATCTTTGTTAAAAAAACTTGAAGTGTTATAAATTATTATTATTATTTAAAATCATCATTAACTATAAGATTCAAAATTCATAAAATTAACACCAATTCCACCTTTGTGAACGTCCTTAATTTTATATAAAGAAAATGACAAGTTCCCTTAGCTTTAGTTCTACCTTTCTTTTATTATCTTTCTAGACACATCAGAAAAACTCTTGTGGTACGTGTATAAGAAAAGGAAATATAACAATTTTCTAAGTAGTTCTTGATTTTTAAAAGTCTTCAAAGCAAAATAAAGCAAAGTTTCAGTGTCAATCTGACTATACATACACACATACACAAAGCTTAATTATGTCATCCTAGTTAATTTATTTTCAAAACTTTTAGAGCCGATTTGGATTGATTTTTGATTTTCGACTTATAAGTTAAAAATTTTAATTTATATTTTTTTGTTAAGAATTATAAAATTATTAGCGGAGGTTGTGAATTTTTATCCATAAACAAAGATAGATTCAAAGAAATTTTATATATTTAATTATTAAAAGTTTTTAAAAATTATTTTCAAAGAAAATTGGAAATGTAGGTATATTCTTTTTGCCAATTATTATTTATTAATATCTTTTAATAAGCTTAGCACAAAAATAAAAAAAAAATAGCATCATTATACTCATCACACAGCCACAATTTCTTGTAATGTTAATAATCATTTATAAATATAAATTTATATGTTATATTAAGAATATTAAATTCAAATAAATCTGATATCCCTACTGTACATCTCAGCTTAAAGGTCCATCTATAACAATCTATTTTAAGATGAAAAGTCTCATACCAATAAAACAAATGAGAGATGTTGAATATAAGTAAACAAGTCTTATATACTAGTAACGCGTTTTAAAGTTGTGCAAGCCTAGGTCTAAGGCGGATAATATCACCAGCAGGTTGGATCGTCCATAAAGGGACGTATATAATAACCCATCTTAAAATGAGAAGCCCAACATCAGTAAAGCACAAGAGAAATGCTAAGTATATAAGTAAACAAGTCTTATATACTAGTGACATGTTTTAAAGTAGTGCGGGACTAAGCTCAAGACGGGCAATATCATTAGCCGGTTGAGTCGTGTTAGGAAATATCCCTCCTACATGGAGGAAGTGTCCAATTAATTTTTGGCTCATATATTTAATTTTAGACTCTTTATATTTCCTAACATTAAGTCCAAATATATTTTATTTTCTCTTAGCCCATTTCACTGAAAAGTGGGCAACAACTATATATATATATATATATATATATATATATATATAACAGTCAAAAATATAGCAGCAGAAAATCATTTTTCGTCCACTGTTCTGGCAGCTGGTTTTCCTTCCGAATCGAAGGTCAAACAGAGTCCGATCGTTCTTAAATTTGAATATGTTGTTACGTTCTCAAATTTGAGTATGCTGTTCGTGACACTCTCTTCTTCAATTTCAAGAATCAGTTTCTTGTTTTGATGCCCGAAAGGTCGTTTTCTTGCTGCGTTTATCAGACCTACATTTTTTAGAACTTTTACTCTATTTTGGTAAAATTATTGATTGTTGTGTTTCTTGATAATTGTATTTGACTCTAGTATTTAGTAGAGAGGAGAACTTGTTCTACCCACTTGTTCTTGGTAATTAGTGGAAGTTTTTGTACTGTTGTTGAACGGTACCGCGATTTTCTCCCCGATTTGGGGTTTCCACGTAAATTGTATGTTCTCTACTTTATTTCCGCTGTTTTCATTGATCTATTGCTGCTGAATTTTTGGAGTTCATTGTGCCTTTGTCATCCATCTTATTTATTTGGGGGAAAAGATTTTATTGCGTTTCCGGTTGTGTTTCGTCGTTGTTTTCCCAACAAGTCGTCCATAGAGAGGTGTATGTAATAATCCATCTTAAGATGAGAAGTTCCACATTGACTAAAGTCATACGGGCCTAGGTTCAAAGACGACAATATCACTAGCAAGTTAGATCATTATACCATCTACACCATTACTGTTATTATCGTAAGCAAACAAAATTCATGATATAGTATACTTTTATTACTTCATCATCATATTTTACGGAGACTTTCGAAATAATTAAAGTAAAATATTTTCAAGTGACGTTTTATGAATGAATGAGGCATTACAAACGATTTGATACTTCCGGAGTTTCGGAGGAAGTTAAGACTTTTCATTAAAATTCCAAATAAAACAACCAATAAGATTAGTGCCTTGTTTGGATCTACCAAATGTAGACACGTTTACAATTTTGGAAAATATAAGGGAAAAATCGACGCAGTTGAGAAAAATTGACTTTAATAATTGAGTTGAATATAGATAACTGTTGCTGACTCAGATTGGATAAAATCCATATTTGGATAAAACAAAAAAGAAATTAATATTTTTGACTTTATCTTATAAGTTTTGAAAAATATCTTATACCTCCATGATGGTCATTTATAGAGGTAATTTCTGATAATTAATTTTACAATAAGTATGGTTAAGATTTAAATATCTAAATCTAAAAACACACTATATAATTTAATTATAAAATAAAGATATTTATAATTTTGAAAATAAATAGAACATATTATCAAGTGGACATTAGAACTACTTTTTATTTGTACGATTTTATAAAAAAACAAATTATTTATGCATTGGAAGATATTTTCTCCGTATTTTGAATTTTTAGATATTTTTTTATTAATGTTTAAAACTTTTTCATATTTGTACTTTTATTTATTGGGCTTTATATTTTCTACAGTACATATTCATGACTTCACAAAAGGTAATAATGAAAAGTATTATTTAAATTTTATTTTTGAATATTTTTCTTAATATGTATGCATTGTCTTATACAATTAAAATGGGGCGGAGATATTTTTAGAAAATAACAATTTAGTTGAAGATTATACTAATCATTCACAATGGAGATTGTGGATATATATAATTTGTCAAATAATGGTTGGTGGAGATGATTCGTATACGTGATTAAATATGATAACTGTTATATTTACGATGAAGATAATTCTCAATAATGATTGAAAACAAAAGTTGGTCATATTATTAACGTGGTCAGTAGTCAATATAGATTGATTGGGATGATATTAATAATAACACCTCATATTACTGTCTAGATAAAATTTACAGATAAATTTAAAAAGCTATCAATATATTAAACCTTTGACTAAACTTAAAGATTTTTCTAAAAATTAGCAATGATAGTTGAAGATTAAACTAATCGTTCCTAATGAAGATTTTTTTTTTTTTTGTTAGTAATGGATATATATAGTTTGTCAAATAATGATTGGTGGAGGTAATTCGTGTGAGTGATCGTACAGTGAAGTTATGATAGTTATATTTATGATGAAAATAATTATCGATAATGATTGAAAACAAAAATTAGGCACATTATTGACGTGGTTAATAATCGATAGAAATTGATTGCGCTAATAATTAATAATAATATCTTATATTATCCTCTCGATAAAATTTATAGACAAATTTAAAATACTATGAAAATATTAAATTTTTTGAAAAAAATTCAAATAACACTATCCACGTGTGATGAAAAAATGGTCCCAGAATATACCATAATTGTACTCAAAAGATTTTAAATGTTGATTCCTACCTATTAATTAATTCTTATTATACTAAAAAAGACGTATTAGGAACTAACATTTATATTATTTATTAATTCAATAATGACGTTCTACTTCTGATTTTTTTAAAATTCTTTTTTAATATTCACCGACTATCTAAAAAAGTTTGACACAAGCTGAGTCAGCAACTTGAAATATTTAAACAAAAATATAATAATAATAACATATTCACTGTAATTTTACGAGTGAATTTTGAAGAGAATGGTAATACGTACATATATTATTGTTTAGCAATTAGAGAGACTATTTTCATTATATCCTCAACTAGTGTTAGAAGTAATGATGAGGTTAAATTTTTAATTAAATGGGTTCAAATTTGAAAAAATAAGCATATAAATTAGTCGGATGGGGTTCGATATCTGTTATATGTAGGTAAAAAATAATTTTAACCATGCATACATAGTATAATTTTTGCCCAAAAAGGATTGGGATGAACCCTTTGCCAAAGAGTGGCTATGCCGCTGGTCGGAAATAGATACAAAACTTATTCTTTTTTTGTTTCTCTTTAGTTGTCATATGGCACTTTTCGAGAGTAAATTTGACTTAATTTTCAAATCTAAATTAAATCACATTAATCAATATTTTAAAAATAAAAAATCAAATACTAAAAAATTATAAGAAAAATAATATAAATTGTACTCTCTCTGTCCCTTTATCCCATATTAATTGAATTTGTGAAATAAAACACACATATTAGGAAAAACATTCAAAGATAAAATTTACCTCATATTTTCCACTATTACCCTTTGTGAAATTATAAATATATAATGTTATTTATCTCGTGGAAATATAAAATTTCAAATAATGAAAGGACAAATATGAAAAAAATTTCAAACATTCAACTATTCTGAACATTGAAAAAAGTCTCAAAAATTCAATTAATTTGAGACATAGGAAACAACTTTTTTAGATCAATATGAACAGAAAATAATTCATAAAATATTAGTCAAAGTTCATATCAATTTAACTTTCAAAAAAGAAAACTATGACAGTTAAAAAAAATATTTCTTGTCATTTAGTGGAATTTTTACCTTCCACGTAAGAATATAATTCACATTTAAAGTTTATAACATGTGACCATCAAAAAAATCATGATGATTAAAAAAATATATATATCCATTATAATTAAGTAGATTTTTTTAATATTCCACATAAATTTATGTTCCGCATTAAAAATACTGAATCTAGACACAAAAAAGGCTAAGGAAACGTCTAGTCAAAGTTAATATCAATTTTACTTTCAAAAAAGAAAACTATGACAGTTAAAAAAAAACTCTTATCATTTAGTGGAATTTTTACCTTCCTCATAAGAAATATAATTCACATTTAAAATTTATATCATTTGACCATCAAAAAAATCATGATGATTAAAAATATTATCCATTATAATTAAGTAGATTTTTTTTTATATTTCACATAAATTTATGTTCCGCGTTAAAAATACTGAATCTAGACACAAAAAAAGCTAAGGAAACGTCGCCGCTTAATGATAATGACGTATTTAGCCCGCGTCTTGGGAAAATGCCTATAAATTCGTGGCCATTTTAGTTCATTCCACACAAACACAAGCACATTTTGTATCATCTTCTTTTACAAATCAAATAAACTACGTGTTCTTTTCTCCAAAAATCTTGCAAAAAAAAAATTTCTCTCTATCCAAAAAAAAAACAAAAATTATTATCCATTTTAAAGTTAATTTTATATATCAATATTAATTATTTGATCAATCATCATGTGTGGAATTTTGGCTTTGTTGGGATGTTCAGATGATTCTCAGGCCAAAAGGGTTCGAGTTCTTGAGCTTTCCCGCAGGCAATAATTTTCTCTTTTATTTGTTTATTATTATTTTTCGTAATGAAACGTTGAATTTTACGATAATGATTCATTTTTGTTTATTGAGTTCCGGATAAATTATGGATTTATTAACATAGATATATGATTTAATCAAAAGCTACTGAATTCGATCGAAATCGTAACTCAAGTGGAGATCCATCTTGTTTATCGAGGGGTCATTTGAGACTTACGCGTTGATTTATATTTTTATATCATGATATCTTTTGAGTTATACTGAGTTTTTGTAAGAGGTATAAGTTTAATTGTTAAAGGTAAAAGTTAAAAATTAATTTATTTTATACATTTTATTATTCGTGCATTTAAAATTTAGAGCGAATTTTTAAAAAAAATTATTTCTGTGATGAAATGAATTTAGTTGAACTCGTAGAATTTTGTCCTTAGTAGAGGTTTTATGTTGCATAGATGTCTGTTTTGCATCCTTTATTTAATGTTTTCTGCATTTTTTTCTAGTTTTTTTAATGAAATATTAAAAATTCCTAGTATGTTAAAGTGATGTAGATTTTATTTTGATGTAACTTATTCCAGTGCACACTTGGCAGTGATTTTTTGGACTTTTGAATTATAAAATTAAATTATAAATTTTTGATGGATACATTAAAATTATTTAATTTAAAGGTGGGACCTTAATCTCTACATTGATTATCATAGTTTTCTTGGACTAACCATCACTATGTCTTGTTTTATGATGTTGATGTGGAAAACTCCTTAAAGTTAGTACAACATGTTTTTTTTGTGTCACAAGTCTAGACATGACAACTTCATGGACGGATTCAGAATTTATTGGAATTATATTTGAATTAATATTTCGAGATGAAATTCTTGACGTTTAAATGCGAAATATATGTTGAATAAGATAATAATTTTGTTAACAATAGGTTGAAGCATCGTGGACCAGATTGGAGTGGAATATTTCAACATGGCGATTTTTACTTGGCGCATCAACGTCTAGCTATTATCGATCCTGCTTCTGGTGATCAACCTCTGTTTAATGAAGACAAAAAGATTGTTGTTACTGTGAGTATTTCGTCTATACTGTTGTTGCTCGTACTCTTCAGAAATATCATGGTCGTGTGTGCTTGTGTTGTACTACTTTTGGAGGATCTGACATGCAGTACCAGTCGATATTTCATTTGATGATTAATTGTGTGGTCAAATTTTGCAGGTTAATGGAGAGATTTATAATCATGAGAAACTTAGGAAACTTATGCCTAATCACAAGTTTTGGACCGGAAGTGATTGTGATGTTATTGCTCATCTTGTGAGTATATTGTGTTCTATTTCATTTCTAGTATCTTCTGTGTTTGGGGCCTGATATTTTTGAGACGAGGGTCTTCTGAAAACAGTCTCTCTATCTCTGTGAGGCAGTGGTAAGGTCTGCATATATTTTACCCTCTCCATACCCCACTTGTAAGATTCTGTATGTTGTTTGTTGTGAGTATATTGGGATGTTAGACCAAGATTTTTACTGTTTTATCCCTAATTTTTTGTTGTAATTCCCAAAATACCCTTCGAAAATGAGTCTCATGGTGGTAACATGTAGATATTACTTCATTGTATAATTAGATGAAATTATACTGTTTCTAATAGTTTAATTATGTGTTGATCAGTATGAAGAATATGGAGAAAATTTTGTGGACATGCTGGATGGGGTGTTTTCTTTCGTATTGTTGGATACTCGCGATAATAGCTTCCTTGCTGCTCGCGATGCCATTGGAATTACACCCCTCTATATTGGTTGGGGACTTGATGGTAAGCTCTTTGGTACAAACTAATTATGTTGGTCGTGCTCTTCAAAAATGAGGACACGAGTGTGTTTTTGGAGGATCAGACAACAAGATTTTAGGAAATTCCGAACAACATAGCAAACTAAAACTGATACGTGATGTTGTGTGTCACAGGTTCTGTGTGGATATCATCTGAGCTAAAGGGCTTGAATGATGATTGTGAACATTTTGAAGTTTTCCCTCCCGGGCACTTGTACTCGAGCAAGAATGGTGGGCTTAGGAGATGGTACAATCCTGCTTGGTTCTCGGAGGCTATTCCTTCCACTCCTTATGACCCTTTGGTTCTGAGGCGTGCCTTCGAAAATGTGAGGATTTCTTATTATTTGGTATTAGTTTTGTTTGAGATGAATGAGGCTAGTTGTATGATCTAGGCTGTTTTCCTTTCGACTTTGGGTCTTAGCACCCGAGTAAGTCTGTCTGCACAAAGGATCTTAATGAGTGGGGGTTACTTTGTAGGCTGTTATCAAACGGTTGATGACTGATGTCCCCTTTGGTGTTCTGCTCTCGGGGGGACTTGATTCTTCTTTGGTTGCTTCTGTTACTGCTCGATACTTGGCTGGAACGAAAGCTGCTAAGCAATGGGGAGCACAGCTTCATTCCTTCTGTGTTGGTCTCGAGGTGAGTCAGTTAAGAAGCGGATCAAGAATTTAAACTTGACGGTTTCAACCTATATGTGTTTAGTTATGCGTTTATTCGTTGAGATTCTTGTGATTTTACATGTACGTCTATGCTTCGTGTAAAAAGTACTGGTTCAGTTGAATCCGTTGAAATTGAAGTGCATCCGTGTGAGCTTCATTTCCGCGTTTTATGATTGAACAGGGCTCACCAGATCTCAAGGCTGCAAAAGAAGTTGCTGACTTCTTAGGAACCGTTCACCATGAGTTTAACTTCACAGTTCAGGTTTGTAAATCGCGGTGTTACTTTGATTGTGATCTATGAATTCCCTTCTATTATTGTTCTGTCAGACGTTGTGTGACATGTTTGCAGGACGGAATTGATGCTATTGAAGATGTTATTTACCATATCGAGACATATGATGTGACGACAATAAGAGCAAGCACACCTATGTTCCTCATGTCGCGTAAGATTAAATCACTCGGAGTGAAGATGGTCATATCAGGAGAAGGCTCTGATGAAATTTTTGGTGGCTACCTGTATTTCCACAAGGCTCCCAACAAGGAAGAATTCCACAAGGAAACATGTCGCAAGGTAATAAGAGTTCATTCTTTCGAACCTCGTTGAGACAGGACAAGTTTTTAAAACATGTTGATCTTGTTCTCGTTTATACATGCAGATAAAAGCGCTTCACCAGTATGACTGTTTAAGAGCAAACAAGGCGACATCCGCGTGGGGCTTAGAAGCTAGAGTGCCATTTCTGGACAAAGAGTTCATCAATGTTGCCATGAGTATCGATCCTGAATGGAAGATGGTAAGAAACTAAGGCTCGAATCAGACATCTCTATAACAATCATCATTTATCATGTTATCTGTGAAACAGATCGTTCATGTTATGTTATGTTACATGTTCTCTATAACAGCATTTCGCTACAATAACCAAAAGATATTGGAATGTTGTTGTAGGGAGGTTTGACAGTAACTTGTTTTCGTCCATTTCAGATTAAGCACGATCAAGGAAGGATCGAGAAGTGGGTTCTTAGGAAGGCGTTTGATGATGAGGAGCAACCATTCCTCCCAAAGGTCGGAATTCATATTTTTCGTACTGATTTTCCCTATAGTTATGGATCAAAAACCAACATGTCTGTCCTGTTTTGTGCCCTTCACAGCATATTCTGTACCGACAGAAAGAACAATTCAGTGATGGTGTAGGCTATAGTTGGATCGATGGGCTCAAAGCACACGCTGAACAACATGTAAGCTTCCTAAGCAAGTGTAGAACTATTACAAACGTTATCATTCAATTTTCATTGTTTTACGTTTGCTTTCTGCTGATCTTTGTAAGCGATTCGTGTATCTTAGGTGACTGATAGGATGATGCTTAATGCTGCTAATATCTTCCCTCATAACACTCCGACTACAAAGGAAGGATACTATTACAGGATGATTTTCGAGAGGTTCTTCCCACAGGTATCTTAAAGTTATGAAGTTCCCAAATGTAGTAAGGTGTTGGTTCTTTTTGGAATAGACTATGATTCAAAGAGTGTCAAGTCTATTCCTTAAATCGAAACACTAACAACATACTGGTTGGATTTGCAGAACTCAGCAAGCCTGACCGTTCCTGGAGGACCGAGTGTAGCTTGCAGCACGGCTAAAGCAATTGAGTGGGACGCTTCTTGGTCAAACAACCTTGATCCTTCCGGTAGGGCTGCTATCGGTGTACATAACTCAGCTTATGATGATCATTTCTCCAAAGTTGCTAATGGGAATTTGGACGCGAAGATCATTAATGGCGTGCCAAGGATGGTAGGCGTGGGCGTGGCTGCAGAGCTCACAATAAGGAGCTAGCTAGCACTACTGTTGTTGTCCATGACTTGTTCATGTTTGGAATGTTAGTATTATTATTGTTGTTATTATAGGAAGGAGCAGCATGTCTTTTAGATGCTGCATAGAAGAGCATTGGGTCAATGTTTTAACTAGAATAAAAGATCAAAACCATATAGAGGTTTTGAAGATCTTGAGCACCAAAATGTTTGTTGTGGGCTCTATGTTGATTCCTAGTGGCTGCTTGTGTATAATTGTACTGTTTTTCTTTTTACCCTCAACTCTATTGGCACTATATAGAGTGTCCTGGATTTTGGAATGTTACTATATGTAAAATTGTGGTTATAGTCATATTGCTTTGTGACCCTCCCTTCCCTCCCTTGAACAAAGGCGATTATGTTCATATTCAGATCATCTTGCTAATTTGATATATAAGTATAGAAAGGCGTTGAAGTGTGCCTTGGAGTAATAGAAAAGTTATCTACCAATGATCTATAGGTCACTGATATTTGCATTAGGGTAGATTAATTTTCCTATGACCCATAGGTCACTGATGCGCCTTGAATGAGTCAGTAACTACAGATTAGTGGAATGAGGGATCGGATCAAGAGAGGGATAGGAAGAAGATGGCCTCTTAATCATTGGTTGACCTTTGTATTAGGGTAAATTTAATCTCCCTAGATGACCTATAGGTTATTGATGCTTGCGTTGGGGTAGATTAATCTCCCTATATGACCTGTAGGTCACCGATGCTTGCATTAGGGTAAATGAGTTACATCACATCCTTTTGATGTTGTCACGTTCAAAGTACCGTTAATGCGGACTGGCACTCGTTGCAGATAAAGTTCGGGAGAACCAACCTGTATCCATGCATTTTCTATACAAATTATAAGGGATTTCTACATTTAACATGTCTTTAAGAAAGTAAATAGTAATAATAAGCCAAAAGGAAATGCATATAGCTAGGTTACGGTGTCTAATGTATGAGACATGACTACACTTTAATTCACATAGTCTACAAAGTCTTTAGATAAGGAAAAGTATTTGATAAGGGTCGGGACAGGTCTCGCCTCGACTAACCATACAATACAAAAATATAAGCTCTAGACACACAAAGCTCCGAAGCAACTTGGAGCTTGATAACAGCAGTTGGATATCCTGCACTCCTACTGGTGAGATCTACTAGCACCCGTACCTGCAGCATGGACGTC